>JAOEHY010037642.1:15803-28977 GCA_025447955.1 Psilopsiagon aurifrons | reverse complement strand
CAAGTCAAAAACACAGCGCTGCACCAACTACTAAGAAGGAGAAAAATGACTGCTACTGCTGAACCCATGACAAAGGGAAAGTGAGATTTTGCAAGATTTTCAAGGAAGAGGTGATACTGCAGTATTTCCTACACAATGTAGTATAATACCACACATCTCTGTGGCCATATTCCCAAGTTGATTACTGGAGAGATAGTGCTCAGCATGCCAGAACAAGCATGACAACAGAGCTGCAAAGTTAAAACAAAAACCAGAAGGTAGTGGATAGAATATACTGACTTTGTAGCAGTTCCACAGGATCAGTGCTGGACTTGGTCTGAGTTGTGGCACAGGGCTTTTCTCAAGCAATCTCTCAGTTAAATTTAGGTCATTGGTCTAGAGATGCTGCACAAAGCTGAATAGGTATGAAATACTTTATTTCATGTCACTTGCACTCTTCTTTATCCTGTACAGAAGAATTTAACATATGCATAGTCTCCTGTGAAACCATGCTGGGCTCAAAGAAACTGCACAACTTAAGACTAAAAACCAAAATTCTAGTGCAGTAATTTTCAGCCAGTGAGGAACAAAATGCTCTTTAGCTTAATTAATCTAATTCTGGTTTTAGTCCATTAGATCAGTCAGGATTATATGTTAAACATTATACAGATGGCTTTATGACAGTTTTAATTTGGATTACGTTTGATCAAATGCCACTTTTAAGTCATAGAGTAGAGTAATTTTCATCTCGGAAGAAAAAAAAGGTGCAAACACATGCCTGTTTGTCAGCAGTTTCATGCTGTTGACAAATGACGAGTATGATTTGTTTCTGTGATGGTGGTTTTATCACTCCTCTATCAGACATTTCTTCTCTAGCACAGGGAAGTCTCAGCTGTTCTGTACCAGCTACAAGGTATCTTTAGATGCTAATCTGATCCAAAAGCAAAACTCTTGACCTTTGATACCTCTAAACAGCTATGAATCAGCCACATGAGGTATCTCAGAGAGGGGTCAGGTAGGTAATTGGGGGTCAGAAGTGTTCCATCTCTCTCAAGCTAAGCCATTCTACCTTTCATTTAAAGCAAGGAGATAAATTAGCTATTAAAAGTTCAACATGAATGTGGAATCCCTTAAATGGCATACCAGAGTGGTAGTCAGCTACTGTATGCTTCATTTTCTCATAGACCTTTCCCTGCACATCATATAGCTAGCAGTTTGGAAGTGAACATTAAATCCATTGTGCATACAACAATGATGCTTCATGCAGGCATAAGAGAAAATAAAATGGCAGTTTGTGCATGAGCTCACAGTTATGTACAATGCCTATTTTTATCCAGATATCAACAGCGTTTTCACATCTGATCTCCTTTTCCCTTTTATTCAAATTGGCTTTAGCAGAACAAAATTATTATGAACCCCATTAATCTTAATTTTTCACACTGAGATTCATTTTACAGAACTGGAAGCTACAGAAATGAGGCCATCACCAATTTCTCTGTTATGAGGGTACCTAAATATAATGCAGATTGAAAATGAAACACTAGAGACAAGATGATAGCACTTCTAATAGCCCAGTAATTTCTAAATAAATAGACATAGATTGATAGTTTTCCCAATAACACAATACAGTAATATTTGTATAAAAGTCTCATGTTGATAAGGATTTTATAAAGCTTTAAATTTATTCCTCCAATCTATTTAAATATATGTGAAGTAGAACTATACTTATTCTACTGTCTTATATCTTCTTCAGCCACTTACAGGAAGTTGTGAACTGTGGCAGATATGGATGGTAGTATTTCAAAGCTCCTTTGTATAGTTGCATCAAAAGGGCAAGATAATCAAGAGCTTGGTGAAGTATGTTGAATAAATATTCACTTTCCTTAACTCAACATGTAACCTCTGCAAAGTCCATATTTCTATCCAGTAATACAACATGAAATGCCGTGATATTTTTAGAAGGCTTTGTATTGTTTTACTTAGTTGATATCAATTATTATATAAGAAAATAACAAACAACAGAAAAAGTTATTTCCACTAACATTTTGACAGGAGAAGAAAAGAAATAATTTTCTGCTACTGAAATGTATGTGTTTTGCGGTGGCTGTGCAATAGCAGAATAAGGATTCAAAAAATTCTTGGTTCAGAGGTAGCCTGTATAATTTTCTATAATTCAATGAGTATTACTTTGCGTCTTTTAAGTTGTTCTTGTAATGTAATGTTTCCATATTCCCCCCAAATAAAAGTACAACCCTCCCCATTTTGCTTGCTTTCATTTAAAGTCAGGTCAGGTAATCTAAACCCAACCATTTCATCAGATATTGGTAGAAAACTTGTCCAAGGTACATTAAAATCTCACATTTTCACAGCTGAGTTCCGCAACCTTGTTACAAAACTTCTAGGATATTCAGATAATTTTTAGAAGTGACATTTTTTTATAAACCTTAGAGGATGTATTATGGACTTCTTGCACACATTTATAATCTGTTAAAAATTACTGGGTATGTTCAATATGAGCCTTGTATCTTTCGCTTTGATTAGGAAAGCATTAATGCACTTAATTCATGTGAGTGCCTGTGAAAACTTTGGATGTCTAAGCTACTTTTCAAATTGACTCTGCCAATGGATGATAGCAAAGGTGGATTGGAATCATGTTTGAGTGCTTCTGTTCCTTACTTTCAGAGAGATCTCAGAGGAAGGTGCTGGGTAATTTCCCATTCACTCTGAGACCTCTCTCTTCATTATAAAATGAATAAATTAATAGAAGTGAAAGAGGAAATTGCACCATTTGCTAGAGTAGTCCAGACGTTACTTCATAATTGCTCAGTAGAGAAGAGGTGGGGGAAAATCCAGTGCCCTAAATCATGTAAATGCAAGAGAAAAAATTAAGGAAGCTCCTGACCTGTGCTGTAGACAACTCTGTGCTACATACAACTCTGTGCTGCATCTACTTTCTACCAACTAGGTAAGGATATTACCCGCTGTAAAGCCATTTCATTAATTAATATTACAGTGGAATAAAGAAAAAAAGCTGGAACAGAATGAGCCATTTTTTAAATTATGAACTCGATTACAGTTCTCCTTTCGTAAATCATTATATGTGAGAGGTTTTTGCATGTGTCGGTTTTATTGTGACTGAGATTGAAGAATTGTTTAAAAGCCAGTTAAGTTAGGCATACTACCTAAGCCTACTGGTAATTTTATTCTACCATTTATATTTCTTAATTGGCTTAGAATACCCCAGTAAAGTATGATAGAACAGTGAGGACTAGTATCTCTCTGACATGTTCTGTCGTAGGATGCTGTGGTCATTTAAATCTGAAATGGCAACTGTCAGAAGCAAAGCTGCCCATGCAATGAAGAGCCTAGGCAGCAGCAGAGGAGAAGGCTGAAGTAGAACTGATGTACCACTTGGTGTCTAGGAAAGGAAAAATACAGGGTACTACTTCTAAGCTTAACACTGTGTCAGGTGCCTCGTTGCGCAGTTGATGTGGTAGGGTGGCTCAAGGATCTCCTATCAGGCCAACCAGAACAAGTTTTGGAAGAGAGAGAATAGCTTATAATTTGCTGACTTCCTAATAAAAAGGAGATGTGAAAGAGAAAAGCAATTTTCTGCTGAGCTCTCTGGTTTAGGAACAGACATCAGAATGCTACAGGTGCACAAGAGCACAGAAAAAAAGTCATGTTCACAGTGTTGCCTGACAGCAGAAACACGGGTATTGAACCAAGGATTTTATAGTGGACAAGGTTGGATGGAAGCAGTTGAGAAGCCAGCTAAATAAACTCACTCAGGGCTACAGCCTGCTTCATAATCTGGGACACAAATAGACATGCTGTCTCACTATTTGTCTGGATTTGAACAATTGAGTTCAAATAAATTTGAAGTCTATCTAATAGTTTCAGGCACCTTAAGTGTTTTAGTATTTTAAAATTTTATTTTGCCTATTATAGCATTTACTAATACAAGATTTTTAATTTGAAAATATAGGCAAAGAATCCTGTGGTTTTTCTCAATGTTATATTAGGCAGCATGCTGATCAGTCACATTTCCCTGACAAGCTGTCTCCTGACATTGTGCAGACAGCATTGGTGTTCTGTGCTGATCGAGGCACCTTAATGTTACCCAAAGATTAAAGCTGAAACAAATCAACAAAAGTCTGCTCAGAAACAAGATTGCTTCTGGATTTGCAGGGTTCATAGAATAATATATCAATATCAGGATGGCATTGGATAAAAGGGAGATTCAAGGCAATTTGATGAGGGTTTGGAAGAAACAATAAGAAGATATTCCGTTAAAATATCCATGGTTTTGAGTCACCTCTCCAGCATCTTTTTACTTTTTTATGTTTTCTAACAAGAATCCAGAGAATACCAATACAACCAATAATATATGACACTCTGAGGAAAAACATTTGGAGTCACAATAAACTTCTTTGGAACAAACATGGTGCAACATTAAGCCTTGCTGTTTGAAGCAAGTTCTGCATAAAGCAGTAATTTGCCACTTTCCTCTCACAAGTTACATTATCTCTGTTACCTCTAATTTCAATATGGAAATTAAAATAAAACCAAAATCAGTATAGTCATATAGCATAGAGAGGGCTAAATTACAAAGAGCCGCAAAGGTTTAGAATGTGACTATCTTATACAAGGAGGTTACCAGTTTTGATGGAAAGTGTCAGAATTCCTTAGCTGCTTCAGTTCAGTCAGTCATTGAAGCTTCATGCCTTGATACTGTGTTTTGGCAGTATTGTAATATAGATGGAATCTTCTAACGTTTTGAGTAGGACTTGATGAAGGTCTTTGATCACACTCAGGCACTGCAGGAAGTCTTCCCAAGTTTCATATTTAACATCCTATTTTATGCAGAATGCCTTCAAATTCTGATTGTAGGAAACAGAACAAAATCTTTAAAAGATGCCCATTAAAAAAATATACACATGCATACAATGTGCCTTATTTTTTCTTATTTCTATGAGAACTCAGCTGAAGTTGAGTATAATAAACATGTACAGTCAGAAGGCCATTGGTTTGGGTATTTTTTTGGGGCCACCACAGGAAGGGAAAACTTGGGAAGATTATCCCACAAGCTGACATGTGGATGATCTTTTGCTGAAGTCCAAGGAAGCAAAGGTATGGGTATCATCATAGACTAGCTTTTTAGTGTTGTATTACACAGGATACATCGAAACCCCTACATTTAAAAGGGACTTAAATGCTTATAGTTGCATCTGAAAAGTTTTATTTTAACTACACAAGTTAAGGCTGTGGATACAGAATAGGAAACCAAAGCTATATATAGAAACTTGGAGCAAGTGACATTGTGGTTGATCAAATGATGTATTTTAATGTCTTGGAAATAAAAAAGCTGTGCCCTGAAAGACAGGTGTCTGAAACCATCACAGATGCACTTGGAATCATCAGGATAAAGCTGCTGATTTTAGAAAATTGTGAAGTTCACTGACCCACGTAATAACCTGTTTATCTATCTGTGTCTGAAGAAGCCAGTCACAAATATTATGTTACTGTGCAAATGCTATGAGTATGTTTACACTGAATAAAAAAAAGATTTCTAAATTAGTTGCCAGTAGCCACATATATCTCAAAAGGAGTCATATTGTCTCAAGCTTCAACAAACTAGTGCAGGTTGTAAGAAGATATTCTGCCCAGAATTGAAGAAGCATCCTGAGGTAGAAAAAAACCCCAACAAGTCCAAGCTGATCTAAATTCTATAGATTTGGAAATATCAGACCTAATTGTTTTCTGAGTAGCAGCTTCAGTTTATGTACTGAAAGATCTGTATATCATCTTGATTTGAGCGGAGGAAATAAAATCTCTGACAGAGGTATTTTTTAGAGAAATTTGTGTTGTCTGATTTCCAGAGAGAAACTGGCCAAGTACAAGTGTTAAGCCTGATACAATAAAGAAACAATAATGAATATTTCTCATTTGTTTTGCTAGTAATATTCACTAATGCATATTTTAAAATACATTATCTTACATAAAATTATACTACTCTGTGGGGACTATGCTCTTGATGGAAATATGGTGTTCAGAACATAGCTATATATCTAGCACCACATATCTGTTTATCAAGCATTACATTATAGCAGTGCTCATTTATTTCACCTTGAAATGCCCAAACTGTTATTAACTGTATTGCATCCAGTCTGGTAACAATCCTAAAGCATTAATTGTGCCCAATGATGTGAAGTCAAGTGCTTATAAAAATGTCCTCTTAAGCGAAGTACAAAGAAAACAACATCCTAAGAGTTACTTCTGATGGAGTACAGGACGTTAAAATGCTACTGGATGATATCCAGCTTGGGTTTAAAGAATTAATGAAGAACAAATGTTCTAGCTGACATGTAAGGATGAAATACTCACTGTGGGTTGACCTTCATTCTTCTGCAGTAAGTTAATGAGGATTCTCTTTGTTATCTTTCTTGCTGAAAAACCTCAGGGCCTTGTATCATTATTGAAAGAACACAATGTCACCTCAGCTGGCAGAAATATTTTGTCTTTTTTCAGGAAAAGAAGTTTCCTTGTGTCAGATGGTGAAAGCACAACATGGCAACAAGCAATTGAGACTAGACATTTCAATTCAGCTAACTTAGCCCAGTGGAGATGTTTAACCTGTTGTAGTTGTTTTGATCAGAATATTTAGGCTTCATTATTGTCTGACTCTTGTATCTACTTCTGAAGTTTGAAACTTCTTGTCATAAATTAATGATAAACAAAAGCATTTTATCTGGAGAGCTGCTCTCTCTATTCCCCTTTCAATAATTAATTACCATTTGCTGCAGAACAGTGTATTTTTTGAAATGAACATTTAAAGAACAGCTGCTTTCAATCCAATGCAAAATGGCAAGTGTATTGTTAACTATCAGTAGATCTTGCAAGGTGGGGATCACATCTGCTTAGAAAACTGGAGCTGTGAATTTGAGCTTCTGTGAGCTGCATTGCATTATGCAGAGCCGCATAAGGGGTAGAATGATAATTGTAAGTTTTTTCCAACACGCCGTTATTTGGGGTGCCCCCAATACTCATATTGCTTTCCCATTGTTCAGGACACCTATGGTCATTGTACACAGCAGCAAAGCCAAAATAATAGTAAAAACTAAGAGCAAATCTTCTGTCTGTACTTTAAAGTGGCACAGGGTGAATGTACACATAGAGCGGAGAGAATGGATTTATTGACAACAGTGTTAAGAAAAATTATTAATTAATTATTGACAAAGATGTATTATATACATCATAGTTGATACCGGGCCCTATCACAGACATACAGAAGAGCTCTGTTAAACAAAGTAGCAGGTGTGCAGATAGGTGTGCAGTGGTAATGAAATTTTACAAATAAAAAGGCAAATACCTTTTTATATCCCTTTTGGCTACTAGTGAAAAAATCTGTCCCTTTTTTTTTTCCTTTCCCCCAAAATAACTCCAGTCAAATATGAAGATTATTGGATCATAGAATGGTTTGGGCTGGAAGGGACCTTAAAGGTCACCCAGTTCCATCCCCTGCCACAGGCCTTTCACTAGAGTTGCTCCAAGCCTCTGTGTTCAACCTGGCCTTGAGCACTGCCAGGGATGGGGCAGCCACAGTTTCTCTGGGCACCCTGTGCCAGTGCCTCAGCACCTCACAGGAAGAACTTTTGCCTAAGAGCTCATCTCCATCTCCCCTTTGGCAGGTTAAAGCCATTCCCCTTTTCCTGTCCTTACATCCCTTGTCCAAAGCCCCTTTCAGGTTGCCGGTAGCCCCTTTAGGCACTGGAGCTGCTTTAAGGTCTCCCCTTAAGGAGCCCTCTCTTCTTCAGGCTGCCCCAGCCCAGCCCTCTCAGCCTGGCTCTAGAGCAGAGGTGCTCCAGCCCTCACAGCATCTCCATGACCTCCTCTGGCCTCACTTCAGCAGCTCCATGTCCCTCTGGTGCTGCTGCCCCAGAGCTGGGTCAGGACTGCAGAGGGGGTCTCACAAGAGCAGAGAAGAGGGGGAGAATCCTCTCCTCAGCCTGCTGCTGAAGCTTCTATTGAAGCAGCCCAGGACATGGTTGGCTTTCTAGGCTGCAAGCATGCATTACTGTAACACCCCCAAGTCTTTCTCTTCAGTGCTGCTCTCAATTCATTCTCTAGTCAGCCTGCAGATGCACATAGGGTCACCCTTAAAATCTCAAGCATGTGGAACTACTGCTGTGCTAGAGATGAGGCTGGAAGAGAGATATTTCTCCGTACTGGAGAAGCTGTTTGGGGGGGAGTAAAACTAACCTGCTCAAGACCAGCTAAATTGGATTGCAAGTCCTAGTTCTGTGCTGAATGTTTTAATGTTTTGCATGCACTGAAAAGCTATAGGGCAGTATAGATTAAATTTCTGATGTATGCTTTTTTCTCATCTCACAGAACCATATTCAGATTTTAAAAAATCTTACTGGGATTAATCTGATCCTTCAAAGCTTTCTGTGAAAATTGAGATCCAACCTGGAAAAGGAAGAAATCCAGTGTTCAGACCTTCCTTTGGAAATGAGACGCACAGACAAGAATTTTTAATCCTGTTAACATTTGTCTATTTTCTACTCAGAGTTGTCTCCTTTCACTCTTAGGTTTTCTTCAGAATTGACTTCTGCTGCTTTTTGTTTCAGAAGTGTGGGTGAGGTAGGGTATTTAAAATAAATTGTTTGCCATAAATCAATATTTTTCAACCAAAAGGAAAAAAAATGTGGTTGACAAGTTCAGATCACTATAATTCAGCAGAACCTTTGTGTGACATAATGGTGATTATTGCATTTAAACAGGGTTGCCAACCCTAATAATGTGAAGAGCTATACTCTGTTCGTATCATAAGGTAAAGAGGAACAGCAAATAAGACCTAAATTGCTATGGTGTATTCAGAGGTTTTGCTATGATGCACTTTGCCTTATAGTCATTTTCCCTTGTGGTTTTTTTTTTTTTTTTTTTTTGAGGTAAGAGTAATGAATACTTATCATCCCAATTGTTATTGGATATATAGTGGAAAGGAATGGCATTTGTGAGGTTTGTTATCCTAATATCCAGCTTCTCTTCAATCTCGTAAACTGCATTTTGAGCTGATAGGCACATATGTTTTGTTAAAGTCATTAAAATAATGCTATATTAAGTATGTCTCTAAAGTAAGTACAACTGTGTTACCTTCTGGTTATTAGGATACATATGTCTAATATACATTCATTTTGGAGTCCCTTCGGGGACAGCTTTGTTATTAATACAGCATAGAACAGCTGAGTGAGCATATGGTTTATTAAGACATGCTTATATTAATTATATGTGGATGCCATTTGAAAGGGTGATTGGAATGAAAGACCCTTTGTGATCACTACTTTGAATCTCAGAGCTCAGTAGGATTATTCTTGAGCCAGCCTATTTGCATTTGAAAGGACAAAACATTATATTTATGTCTAAGCTGGAAAATAATGAAACATTTAAAAATCTAGTATTATGAATACTCAATAAATGTATACGCAAAACAGAAGGAAATGTTGCAGGGATGATGAAATTACATATGGGAAGGTCTAGAGTTCATGTATTTCTGCAATGTCTTATGCAGCAATCTGATCCATAATGGGTCCTTACACAATGTAAGTAATAAAACAGAATAATCTAAAAGAGGCAGTTAGAAATCAAAATCAGTTGCAATCCTGTCTGATGGCTTTTTTTAGATATTACAATTCCTGCCCTATTGCTTATAACCAGTTAAGATCTATGATGTCCTTTCAAGTTGCTTTTCAATCCAGGAGATGACACAGTGCACACTGCGTCCTGCACCGTACCACTGCATCCTTTACTGGAGTGCCAGACAGAAGTTTATATGAGGCTGAAAGTAAAACTGCATAGATTTAAGCTTGGAGAAGGCCCAGTGTGGAAGAAGCTGAGGACTATCCTGTTTTTAATTTCTTCCTCTCACTTTGAAGCTCCTCTGATCCCAGAAAAGGCACAATCAGCTCCTAACACCTAGAGTCACATGTTCCATGTTTGCTTTGCTTGACTTATGACAAGTTTAGACTTTTTGTGGTACGGCTGAAACAAAATAGGCTGCACTTGACTTTTTCTGTCACTTGGCTCCTAAGCTAGTCCCTAGTTTGTTGCACAGTGCACAACTTCATGAAAAAGAAATGGCACTGAGAAGATTTTTTCATGAATGCTCTAATTGCTCTTCAGATACAAAGAGAATGACATGCACAATACTTTCTTGTGTTAGCAGAATCTGAAAGTTCTGAGTAAGGCCCCAGAACTGTGTAAGTAAAAGAATACAGTAAGAACAATGTTTTAGTAATATTTTCTGTACAATGCATTTTATTTACATTTTTTGAAAACTCCAGTGTACTTTTCAGTATTACTTCAAAAGCAGTAGGGCAGAAGCTATTTACAAGTTACATTTGAAAACCTGCACCCATCATGCAATTAGTCACAAGGTGTTGAGACATTAATATAAAATGTGAAATGGGGAAGAACAAAAGTTAGTCCAAGTGTATGAAAGTAAAACCAATGCAAATACTTTTGTCCTTGGTCTATCATTAGCTATCTCAAAACAGTCCTGGAATATTCAGCAGCTTGTGTGATGGGCAGTCAGGAAGGCAGCATGTCCCAGCATCTGCTGGGGATGAGGTACTCTTCCTGATGAGGGGTGGTGTTCCTGCCACTGCTCTGAGCCTCACTTTCCCCATCTGTGAACAGAGATAACACACAAACATTACACATTGTCGTGGTTTAAGCCCAGCCGGCAACTCAGAACCACGCAGCAGCTTGCTGACTGCCCCTCCTTCCTACCCCCTCCAGCTCCCGGAGGGATGGGGAGGAGAATCGAAAGAAAGTAAATCCCGCGGGTTGAGATAAGAACAGTCCAGTAACTAAGGTATAATACAAACCACTGCTGCAACCACCAATAATAATAATGATAAGGGAAATAGCAAGGGAAGAGAATACAGCCTCTCATGACCCACTGACCGATACCCAGCCTGATCTGAAAAGTGATCTAGCCCCCAGTTTATATACTGGGCATGATGTGCTGTGGTATGGAATACTTCTTTGGGTATTTTGGGACAGGTGTCCTGTCTCTGCTTCCTCTGAGCTTCCCCTCAGCTTCCCCTCTTCCCTGGCAGAGCATGAGACTCAGAAAGTCCTTGGTCAGAGTAAACATTTGAGAGCAACAACTAAAACCACCGGTGTTATCAGCCTTGTTCTCAGGCTGAGAGTCAAAACCACAGCACTGCACCAGCTACAAAGAAGGAGAAAAATGACTGCTACTGCTGAACCCAGGACATCTAATGTAAGAGCTATGGGATTCGATATGGAGCATTTCGTTTTGGAGTTACCAAAAAAAAACTGGAGGGACTTTAAATCTCTAGGTTCACTTCTTAGAAATATATCCTAGAAATTTAAACCCTAAAGTAGCCTAACAATGAAATGCAATTCTGATTTATATATGCTAACCTGTCATTCTTAAAAGTGACGACATTCAACTATAAAATTACCCATAGGGTAATAATTTGCAGCTACATTTTGTAGTACTGCTTGAGAGACAACAACTGCCCTTAAACCATCCCTCATTTTGAGTGGAAAACAAACCACTAGTGTTTGACGGGTGGTACAGCCAGCACAGCATTTTGTTAGTGTGGAGTACTGGTGTTCAGATCTAAGCTGAGCATTTCTTTACATCACCAGCTTAGTAGAGAGTCAACAAATACGTTCTTGTCTCCAGGGGAAAAGGATTAGCTCTGGCTTTGTTTGCCATTCCTTCTCAAAAGGCCATGGCAGCACTGTAGGGGCCATGCCAGTGTGGGGTTGATCCTGGATACTGCCTTAATCTATATATGCCTTGCAATTGCTGGGCTGCTCCTTGGGCCTGCAGCATGGGTCTAGCAAAATATTTTGTTGCTGCTGAGCTGTGGTGTATTTGGTGAGTAAATTGCCTGAAACAATGCAGGAGTGCTGGAGCTGATTTGGGGATTCATAGCTCCATGTATTTCAGGTAGGACAAGATGGTGCCTGTGAGTCTCGTGCGTTGTTTGTTTGGCTTGGCTAAGAGGGTACTCAGGAGGAGAGGTGTTTTTTTGCTGTGCTGTTTTAATTTTTAATAAACTATCCATAGGTGTGTGAAGGAGATACCCGCAGTTATTTTGTGGATGTTTGAGGCATGGTGGGGAGGTCATTGAGCCTCACAGCCTGGGTGTGGGGCTGAGGTGTTGTAAGAGGTGGCAGCTGTAAACAAGCTTACAACAGCTGTGCATGTAATAACAGTGTGCCTAAGCCTTTGAGTTTTAATAATACCTTTGGTAATGCTTGATTTACTTGGGGAGTGAGTTACTGAAAACCTCAAGATAGAAATCCTGAGGTTGGAAAGAATGGAAGGAGCAAACCACCAATGAATATGTGAGGCTGCTTTTCCTGGCTGGGTGCTGAAATCTTGGCAAACCTGGGGGAAGTTCTTGGCGAGCCCAGGGTGCTTGCCTGTGCTCCTTGCAGCTGGTGCTGCACTGCTTTCCTCTGCTTCATGCTGGTCCTTCCTCCAGCCTCCTCTTCCTTAAAAACAGCTGCTGGGAGCATAGCATAATGACCCTGTGGCCTAGGTGCCTGTAAGTGACTCTAAGGTGCTGTATTTAACTCTGGTTTTGTCTAGATCTTTAAATGACTTGCCCAAGGACGTCGTTTTCTTTTTTATTAACCTTAAAATGGGGGAAGCGTTTCAGAGAAGTATACTGAGGACAGCATTCAGGGAAGTTTTGAATGCTCCATCCCTGGTGGTGTTTAAGGCCAGGTTGAACATAGCCTTGGGTGATATGATTTAGTGGGAGGTGTCCCTGCCCATGGCAGGGGACTGGAACTAGATGATATTAAGGTCCTTTCCAACCCTAACTACTCTATGATTCTAACTAGCCCTTGAGAGTATGCTTTTCTCTACAAAGAAAAGACCATAGTAATTACAAAGGTGCATTATCTGTAGTTTCTTATTTTGGCATTTAGTTTTTACAGCTAAGCAGAAACCTTGTAGCTGACCTAAAACCTGCTGTTGTGACTATTTTTTTAGTTGCGTGTGATGTCAAAGAAAATAAGTAAACATAAGTATAAAACCACAGTAAAAGACTCCTCTAGTCTCTGTCATGGGTTCAGCAGTAGCAGTCATTTTTCTCCTTCTTAGTAGTTGGTGCAGCACTGTGGTTTTGACTTGTGG
>JAOEHY010037642.1:5486-15703 GCA_025447955.1 Psilopsiagon aurifrons | reverse complement strand
CATCCCTCCAGGAGCAGAGAGAAGAAAAAGGGGGAAGTGAGTGAACAAACTGCGTGGCTGATTTATGGCCTAAACCAGGACAGTCTCCCAAAATTTTATCCTATTCTTATCAGTTTCTTTTTAGTAAAGTTAATAGCATCATCATTTTCTTACATAAAGTGTGATGCAAATATCAATGTGCAAGCTTCCTTCGTATGTATCCAATACTTTTTTGTCAGCTACATATAAGCAACAAACAGAAGCAAGAATAATGGCAGGAAACATATTCTAATATCCAGAGAAAACAGTTCACACCTCACTGAAATCTCCTCCCCCCTTTAGTACAATTGATGAAGCATCTGCTTTCATGGAGATGGCTTCAGTTGAAACGTGGTTAGTCCCACTCAAAATGGACCTGTGGGTGGCATGGTTTCCTTGTCTAATTCTGTGGCTACTATGAGTTGACATAATATTTGCAAGTATAAAAATGCAACTTCTGCTTTGGGTAGTGCCGGGCACAAAAAAATCACGGTTATAATCCACTACGATTTCTTTAGACAGGTGTGATTTCTTGCATAGCCAGTAGCAGCCTGGAAGAAGCAAGAAGCACTCAGCAGAAGTTTTGCCTTTGTTTCTTCCTAAAATAGGATTTCATAGTAGGGCATTATTTATAAGGAAAAAAAAAACTGAACTTTTTTGTCTTTCAAGCTACCTTTGATCAGTGTTGATTGTAATAGCTGTGAGTATAAAATGAGGGAGTTGTTCAGAAAGGTAGTAGTCATACATTGCTTCCAATGAGCTTGATTTATGCAACTTCATGCAGTACAGTTTGAAGAGCAAATACAACCACTTGCTTTATTCACTGTGGAAAGACAACTGCGTTTCATTGGAAGCTGTGGGTGTCTGTTTGAAGGATGTTAGCACATTTAACCCCATCTTTATTTTTCTCATTTTCTTTTCAAAGCTGGGACATTTGCTAAAATCAGTGTGGAAATGAGTAGGATGAAGTTGGCTGCTTAGATTATATATAAGGGATTTCTTCCCTGTGAGGGTGCTAGGGCGCTGCCACAGGGTGCCCAGAGAAGCTGTGGCTGCCCCATCCCTGGCAGTGTTCAAGGCCAGGTTGGATGGAGTCTTTGGTGATATGGTCTAGTTTCAGGTGTCCCTGCCCATGGCAGAGGGCTGGAACTGGATGAACTTAGGGTCCTTTTCAACCCTAGCTATTCTATGGTTCTATTAAAATGGAATATGTATCTTGGGTTTCAGATTTAAAATTCCTTAGTTTCTGTTCTGTTTTTATCCCTAACTTAATTAGTAGATACTGTTGGTGTTCAAAGTATATTAAGTGTCCTGGAAGTGGGAAACCAAAACTCCTAAATGATGCTGCAGTTGACAAAGGATTGAAATAATCTGACATTTTTAATCTGCGAATACTCGAAATGTAACAAGCTGAGTATTTGAAAACTGAGAGTTCCATAAAGTTTTCATACCAGAAGAGCCAGGTGTTGTACTTTAATCACACTAGAAGGAACAAATGATGCATAGTGCAACAGCAATAATTCCAAGCTAGAAGCCTACAAATAATCTAGCTGCAAATTATATTGTCAAGAGAATCAAACTAGTTTGCAATATAGTCTAATACATATTAATTTGAGAACCCTATAGGGGACAGTATTGTTATTAATACACAGAGGAACAGATGTGATAGCATATGGTTTGCCAACTTGTATTTATATTAATTCTATGTAAATAGGATTTTAATAAGGTAACATTAGTCTATAGCTTCATTTTAACCTAATATATCTTTATTTTCAGAAGGGGATCATCTAAATTGGGGTCTAAGATCATAGAAAAAAAGGTTAAGTAAAGAGTCCATTTTAGGTAAGACAAAAATGGGTAAAAAAAAGTATTGCTTTTTGTGGTCACTTAGAAATTCATTGGTTAAAATAATTTTGAATTTTATCACCAGTACTAGTACTTCTGAAAACACTGCCTGATACCAAGTTTTACCAGTTTCAAATGCTTATCTATCCTGTGTTGACTGTTTGCAGCTTGAACTTCTATTCAGCTGGCTTGGAGAAGCTTGCAAAACCTTTATAAAATCCCATGAAAATTTCAGTATCACCCTCAGTCTGATGTCTCTTGAACTTGTGATGCAGCCTCTATTGCTGTTGACTGGAAAAACTGTAAATGCAGTGAATGTAGTTCAGAGTTAGCTCAGACTTCTGGGCACCTTTCTCTGGGGCACAATTCTTTTTAATTATGCTCCCAGGCACTGCTAGAAGCCACTTCAGTTTGTGATGAGAACAGAGTAAGCAATCTGTGTTCCTGCAAGAAGGTGAGGAAGTAAGAAGTACTAATCAGCATTAGTGCTTCAGAAGACTCTGGAAAACTTTCTGCCTGCTATGAAGAATTTCTGTTTGAAAAAATTGAATCAATTTTCCAAAGTATACCACTGCAGCTCAACAGAAATGTCTTTAAAGTAGCACACGAGTTTAAGTTCTGTTCCTGTGGCCTAGAAAGCCTTAAGGTGCATTACCTGTTGCTTCCACTTCATGACTGAAAAAAAAAAAAGCTGGACTGTTGTGGTTTAAGCCCAGCCAGCAGCCCAGAACCATGCAGCTGCTTGCCCACTCCCTCTCCTTCTTCCCCCTGCTCCCCTAGGGATGGGGAGGAGAATCAAAAAAATGTAATTCCCACAGGTTGGGATAAGAGCAGTCCAGTAACTAGGATATAACACAAACCACTGCTGCTGCCACCAATAATAATAATGATAAGGGAAATAACAAGGGAAGAGAATACAACCACTTATCACCCGCCAACTGATACCCAGCCTGACCCAAGCAGCAATCTCTTGCCACAGTTCAGCAGCCCAGATGGGTTTACCTCTGTGTTGCCAGTTGCTCTGCTTCCACTGCTGCAGCCACCCTCACAGGGCATTTGCCACCATCCATGAGTCAGTATAGAGATCAAGTACTGGCCATTTTTTTCATTCAGCAATGTCCAAGGCCATCTGGATAACTTTCACCTCTGCAAGCTGACTCGATTCTCTCCATCCTTCAGCAGTTCTGCAACTTGTATTGCAAGTTAATACCGTAAAGTCATTACCATAAAGTACAGAAAAATATAAAAAATATGAAATAATACAAAAAAGACCTCTCATGGCACTTTCCACCTTCGTGGTCCCTAAGTCTTTGGGTAATTTAGGACTCAAACTGACCCCTGACAAAGCTGAAGTTCTGTCTTAGGCTATCAGAGACTTCTGTGCTACATATTGCTTCTGACCATCTTCCAGTTCCCTGTCATGGGCGGAGACACCTTCCACTCAAGCAGGTTGCTCAATGGCCCATCCAACCTGGCTTTGAGAATATAAAACTTTTAGTGAATGGGGGGTGATGAGCATTGGATGTGACTGGCTGGTTGTGTAGCTTCATAAAATGTCTCTAGTACTGGCTTCATGCTATTTGCTTCCTAACTCAGTAAATTCTTCCCTGGAAAAGTTCAGCCTTGGAGAACTTTCATATTGCACTGAAATTTCCCCTGACTGCTGTGGGGCTTTCAAATAGTCCCAACAGCATTTGTGGTACCCTCTTGTCCTGGGTTCAGCACTCTTCTGTATATATGTTCTGCCATTGATCACAGGAGGTCTGGTTTCATTGCTTTATACGCGTGTTTAACTTTATAAAGTGATTTGACAGATTGTGATTGTAAAAGGCATTTCACAAAGCCAAACTGTGTTCCATTCAATAATCTATTCCATCATCTATACATTATGTAATAATGCAAATGTTGCAGTCAATTTTTGCAAAACGCTGTGTATAGTACAGTGTATGCATAGTAAGCTCTTTAAGAATGTTTAGAAATAGTAAATATGTATTTGGGCAGCATTATGGAAACAGAACTTAAGGGAGGCAAGAGATAATGAAGATACTTCTACATTTTGATTCCCTAGACAAATCAGCAAATACCTTGAAACAATGTGGAAATGAAATGGGAGAGAATTTAATTTAAAAAAAAAAGGAGTCATTCCTTTGTATCTAAAATAAGGCATGTTTAATGTGGTCAGCAAGCAATATTCCCCTGTTCACTGTGAGCTACTTCTTTGTGCATAGTAAGAAACACTGGAGATTCATAATGCATCCCAAGTAAAAGGACAGCTTGTGTCATCAGCAGGGGAGGGCTGTTGGATCATATATCTTTACCTGACAAGAGGTGGCAACTTAATCTGACAAGTTTCTTGACAATGAGGATGACTTTAGGGGGTCAACTGCCTTAGTAAAGATTTGACATTTGATTTGTCATTGAGGCATGTTGTGCAGAAGCTTGACAATAAACTGGCATTTGCTAATGCAGTTTAGGTTTTCTGTAAAAAATTACTGGAAACCAGAGAACATAAAATTGATGCACTCCTCCAGAAATGTTTTCTGTCCCTGCTGAATATATGTGACATTTAATGCACAGCACATGTTTGAAAACTTGCTTCCTGATGATGTAAAACAAATCTATTAAAATACACGTGAAATGGCAAGGAATTAAATTAAATGCATGTGATAATAAACAGAACGGGACCGCTGCCTTCTGGATGTAGAGGAGGAGTCTGTCTGAATTAAAGGGTTGATTACTGAATTGGTATGTCTGCCTTTGAGACTGTATTTATGTCCCTGTGGAGTGACCCAAGTAAGTGGCTTGAGGATTTCCAAACCATGAGAAATCCTGGGTGAGCAATGAGGCACCCAAACAGCTGGGCACTAGGCTCATATGTGTGCTGGGGAGAGCTTGCAGACATCTTTTCAGCAAAACTAGCTTTTCAAATGCCCTTTTAAGTCTGGCTGCTCTCTGAGCATAGAGCAAAAATGAGTTTGCATTTCTTACACTAAGTAAATCATTGTCCTGGGTTCAGCAGTAGCAGCCATTTTTCTCTTTCTTAGTAGCAGTTGCAGTGCTGTGTTTTTGACTTTCAGTCTGGGAACTGCACTAATAACACTGATGTTTTTAATTGCTGCTAAGTAATATTTACTCTGATCAAGGACTTTCTGAGTCTCATGTTCTGCTAGGGAGGAGGGGAAGCCAGGAGGAAGCAGAAACAGGACATATGACCCAAACTAGCCAAAGAGATATTCCAAACCACAGCATGTCATGCCCAGTATAGAAATTGGGAGGAGTTATCTGGAAGGCCCAGATCGCTGCTTGGGTAAGGCTGGGTATCAGTCGGCAGGTGGTGAGCGGCTGTATTCTCTTCCCTTGTTCTTTCCCTTTCCACTATTATTATTGGTGGTAGCAGTAGTGGTTTGTACTATACCTAAGTTACTGGACTGTTCTTATCTCAATCTGTGGGAGTTTCATTCTTTTGATTCTCCTCCCCATCCCTCTGGGAGCAGGAGGAGGAAAGGAGGGGTGGGCAGTGAGCAAGCAGCTGCATGATTCTGAGTTATCAGCTGGGCTCAAATCACGACAGCTCTTTGTGGCACCCAACATGGGGCATGAAGGGTTGAGATAATGACAGATCTGATCAGAGTGTGTCTAATCATATTTGTGATATGTATTCATTGTTTCAGATTAATAATCACTTGTCATAATGCTGACTTATTGGCTCTCAAAGCTGTTGCTCTTCTCAGAGTTTCAGCATGTCATCCCTTACTTACAGCCAGTATTTGCTGTTGTAGTGTTTATCGGATGCAGGGTTTGGACTAAGGTTCTTGTTTTGCTGTACTTTATGGTAATAATTTGTAATAAAATAGACTCATTGATCATGAAACTGATCTGGTTTGCGTTCCAAGTGTGATCATCACCTCTATACTTTGGGAGGTGTATAATAGAAGTGTTTAGCAATTACACATCCTTTTTTTTCCTCCTTGGGTGGTCAACCTATGAAGGAGACACTCCCACCTCCCCCACCAGACTATTTATAGCATCACGTGAGAGTGCTGAGGGTTTTGAATGGCCTTCAGATACCCTTCAGACCTGCCTGCTGATTGTGATGGGGAAGTCTGATGTGTACCTCAAGAGGATTTGATTTCAGGGGAAAACAGCCAATGAACTCAGTTGTATGCTGTTGCCCGCTATGTAACACTTTCATAGCCCATAAAATAGATGTCTTCAGGTCAACAGTGACTGGTCCTGACTTCCCTCCGACCATCATCCCAACAACGAATTTACTTTAGTGAAACCAGACAAGTTCCACAGTGTCATCAGCAGGCAACAATCCAACACTACACACAGCCTCTCCTGCTCTGAAAGTCTGCTGCAAGAGATGGAGCCCGACATCATGAACTGGATGAACTCAGCAGCTTTATAGGGATTGGTCCATGCACTAAAGAATGGTATCACTCTGTGTGTGTGTGTGTGCATGTATATGTATGTGAGACAAGATTGATGCTATATTGAAAAATGTGAGATCTGAGCATGACATGAATGGCAAACCACTACTATCATTAATTTCACTATGAAGTGAAATAAAATGATTTAATATACAGCTTGTGTTTTAAGCTTGCTCTGGGGATTTTCACGTGTTTGGGATAGGGTGCTCAGAATATCAAGTGGTGAAAACAACTCAGCAGTTCAGCACTCTGGGATGTATTAACAAATGCCACCTAGAAGAATATTAGCTATTGATCTCACAAAATTAATAAATAAACTTCAGAAGAAGTTTATTAACTGTGTATAAAAACAGACTGTTAAAAAACTGAAGAGAGACAGACATGCTTGACACATGCATCTTTTTTAATCTGGATGTCTCTTTAATTTCTACCTAGGCAGTCATCTTGAGACTTCATATTAACAGAAAACAGTACTGTAGCTTGAAAATTTCATTGATCACTGATGAAAGGTGAATCATCATACTCTTCTGCTGCACACATTGTGAGCTCAGCCAAGGTAGACGTCAAGACCAAATTGCCTATAGTAATGATTAGACACAATTTTTTTAGTTGTCAATAGTAAGGTGGGTCAGAATACCAAAATCCTGACTTTAGTTTCTAATGACTACCTTTGGTGAAAAGGTAGATGAAAAAGGCAACTGAAAAAGTAAAGCAAAAACACAGTATCTGTTTCAGTATAAAGTTGGATATGTAAGAATTCTTGTAAAATCCAAGAAGGGTGAAAAACTGGTTTAGTTTAGTCTAACTTGTCCCATATAATCTGTTAAAGAGAGAATGTATTGACCTCATAAGTTAATGAAAAGGTTTAAAAAAAAAAAGAGAGAATCTTTATGATGACTTTCAAACACATTTCAACTGAGGTCAATATGGATGTCATTGTTGGTCAGAGAGAGTCTGGTAGAGTGTAAGAGTGGGCTTTATTCAGGCTGGGCTTGGTTTTACCCAGTTTTGCATTTTTGGAATCCCTTTTGCTGCAGTTACTTGCTAATTGCACAATTTGGCTCTCCTTTCTGGCATATTTCCAGTGTGTGGTGACATCACTAGTCTAATCATATCTTAATTAATAGGTAGCCATTGAGTCTGTCTTGGCAGCTGAGATCTTGCTGAAGAAGGAGGCTTGAAAGGGAATCCAGCTGTGCAGGTCAGTATTTGCAAAGGGGACCTTTTTAATAAAATCCCAACTAACATTTGTAACTGATAATAAAAGACCAAAGGTCACTTCTGGGAACCTGGGATGTACTTCATTTTATGGCATTAGGCTTGTTGATATTTTTTTTTTTTCCTTTACTGGGCTGTTAAGATAGCTATTGTAATCCATAACTTAGCAACTGAACTGCAGAGTGAGCCCTGTTCAAAGCCAAGCTATGTTAGATGGGATTAGTATTCTGGTAACAAACAGAAATATCCTGCTTAGAGCATAGTGTAGATGTTAAAACATACTCACAATAGAACAGAAATTAAACTGGTATAATACAGGTAACTTTGCCCTTTAAATTAATTTTGTAATAATAGATAAATTATGAAAAGTTGTCACAGACTTCAGGATTTTTGTTATAAGTCAGATCTTTATTTCTGTAGTACATTTTGTGGGAGGCAGGTAGGGTACTGGCCTTCTTCAACAAGTCTTGCTACCTGCTGTTTGTACATATTTATTGCATTTACCTATCAGAACTCCACTACTGCACCAGTGCAAAGCCTGCAGCAGCCCTCTAACCTTCAGTAGTTTCTCTGCTACAGGGGGTCAGTGAGCTGCAGGATGCATTGCTCAAGAAGTCTTATCCACCTTTTTGCTCTTTATTTGTTCCTCTCTCCTGCTGCTTTAGGGATATCAGTGGCATTTTGCCAATTAGGCTCATCAGCATTTCCAATAAGGGATGTGGGGCTCCTGGTAATCCCCCACCCTTGTTAGTAGACTACAAGGGCTTCTGGCTGTTTCTGATGAGACTTAGACTTCATTCCCCTTCAGGGAGCCAAGTCACTCTGTCAGAGACCAAAAGCTGTTTTTATCTGTTACATCTTTTAAGGGTTCTTTTACTTCCATCTTAGCTTCAGTTGGTTTGATTAGACTCTGTTTTAGCTACAGGTTCCAGCTTGCAGGAAAACATAATTAATTTCATCACAAATCAATATGAAAAGGATATTTTAAGAACTTGGCTTCAAGCTGAAGTTAATAGCACAAAGTTTCATTACCTGTCAAGCAGATTACTAGGGCATGTCTTGAAATGCAAACTGCAAGTAAAACTCTTCAGTTTTACCAGTGTTATGCCATTACTAGATAAACCTGCAAACATGTTCATTAGGATGCTCAAAGATTTCCAGCTTTTGCACTCTTACTGTCATCTTTGCTAAGGGCAATGCCTCAATGCATGCACTTCATTTATTCCAAGATGAGGCAACTTCAATGCTTGTGCTACAATTGCTTTCTTCCTCCTAAGGGAGCGATTCAGTTTAGGGGGAATGTGACATTTAGTGTCTTTTGGAAACAAGTTGAAATCAAAGCAATCTAGACTATATTTTTTTTCCTGTAAGACAGGAAAAAAATTTTCCTGTTTTGGGAAAATATGTCTTATAGGGGATAGTTTTTTATGAGAGAATGTTCTAAATCTTCTTGCCATGGGAAGATGTTGTCTAAACACTGTGGAACCTGTAGTGGAATAAGGAATCTACATATTTGTTCTCTGGCCATAAAGTTAGAGAGGGAGGAGATCTCAGCACAATGGCTCCATTTCTCGTCTAGCTCAACAATAAAATTAGAGGCTTACCACAATACTGAGTCTGAATTACTGTGTAATTACTAATGGTACTGTGATGAACAATTAGCATCTGAAGTTGCATTCTCCTAAGTAACCTCTACAGTGTGAGACATCAAGCTATGGACCATTGAAAATACATAAAACATATAAAAAAACAATCTCGACTGAGTGTTTTGTGAGCCATTTGCTTGTCTGAAGAGCAAGCAGTGAAAGGATGATGCTAGTGAGCTTTGCTTTTAGGCGCTGGTGGCAATAAGCCAAGAACAGTGAAAAGCATCGGGAAATGTAGGAGAGCTTGAGATCCAATTTCTATTGGGAACACAAGTTGTGTAAGTGTAGGGAATTGCATACTGATAAAAAATAGGGTAAGAATATTTGATTCATCTGAACTGCAGCACTGAATACTGGCCTCTCCACTCATCAGTAGCATTCTTGATGCATTTAACTATCAAGATTGTATGTGTGCTTTGGGATGCATTAAAATCTGTAGTCAGACTAAACAAAAGCACTTTGCTGGTGCATTTTAATTGATTGCCACAGTAATTTCTTAAAAGTGGAACATTCCAAGATTTTTTTCCACTCAAATTTTAGAAGAAATTTAAATACCAATATCACATGCTTCACAACATCATGGCTGATGAGTTATTGATTCATAGTAATTTTTTAATCTTCTGGATACTGAGTAAATTAGGAAGCTATTGTATTGATATCACTGCATTTATCTCATTTGCCATTAGGGAGTTACAAATAATATAACTTTGCTGCTTTTCAGCATTACTTTTTTGAAATTAGATTTGAAGGAATTAACATGTACAACAACATCGTGAAGTGAGTTATGAATCACTTAAAGTTTTTGCCAAAAGGTTGTCAGGGTCTTATTGGAGAAAACCCCAGTGCTGGACCCTGTTTCAGTCCATTACCTTGCAGAGCCAGACCCACCTTGCTCTCAACAAAGTGGTCCCAATTTACAGCTTACAATTGACAAAGTCGTTTTAATTTACAACTTGGCACTTCACCAAGCTGTGTGGTTCGGTCGATACACTGGAGGGAAGGAATGCCATCCAGAATTACCTTGACATGCTTGTGAGGTGGGCTGATGCCAACCTGA
>JAOEHY010037641.1:0-11311 GCA_025447955.1 Psilopsiagon aurifrons | reverse complement strand
ACTGAGCATGATGTGCTGTGGTATGGAATACCTCTTTGGTCAGTTTGGGTCAGGTGTCCTGTCTCTGCTTCCTCCCGACTGTCCCTCCTCCCTGGCAGAGCATGAGACTCAGAAAGTCCTTGGTCAGACCAAATATTACTGAACAGCAACTAAAAACATCGGTGTTATCAGCGCTGTTGCCCGGCTGAAAGTCAAAACCACAGCACTGCACCAGCTACTAAGGAGAAAAATGACTGCTACTGCTGAACCCAGGACAATGCGGATGAAGACATGAGAAGTTAGAGTGAAAAATAATTAGGATTTTTTAAGATGATCTGATGATTTTTGTGGTATCTGGTATTCCTCAGCTCCTTGGGCTTTCTAAACATTGTTTACAGGGCCGCAGGAGTCTATGTTTTCTATGTTCCTACAGGAGGAATCTATGTTTTTCAAGTAAGTTGTCCAAGAGAAGTTGTTTCAGAGTTCTCCTAAAAATAAAAAAAAAAAATGTTGGTACATGGAACAACAAAAAAAAAGGAGAAAAAAAATCTGTCAAAATATACCATTATTGCTGAGCTTCCAGTTTAAGAGGATTTATATTCTGGAAGTTCTCAAGAACAAGTGGGGTTTATTATCATCATCATTTCTGCTGTGTTCTTCAACAGCTGCGACAGCAAATCTGTGACTTAGAACCTTCTCCAGAGGCAGCCCTGTGCACAACAGACCTGAGCATGAGCTAGTTATCGTTGAAAATAGTTCTGATACCTAGTTGGACCCCAGTTCATCTGTGATGATTGTTCAGTGCAGAAGGCCCTGATTGCTGGACAGGCAGCAATAAGTGCCACAACTTCTTTTTATTGGAACTGAGATCCTAACCCTACCTTGTGAAAATAGTGAAAGCTCAGCATGTCCCATTGTCACCATGCAAGAACTGTCATTATGATTTACATCTTGCATGAAATGCAGTAAGAGAAGGGAAAGCTTCTTATTCACATCGTTCTCCATTGTAGACACATTGCAATTCTCAGTTCTTCTTTTTGCGTAATTTCATTTCTACTCCTGCATGCCATTACACTCAGGAGTAGATCTAGGGACTGAGGGTCATGCCATAGAGCTTAGTGTTGTCTTACATCTGGTTTTTATGGTTCTCTGCAGAAGGAATTCATGAAGCAGGTCCAGTCCAGTGGAGTGTTGATGGTATTTTCCCAGGCCTGGGTTGAAGAACTGTACCACCAGGTACTAGAAAGGAACATGCTGGGGGAAGCTGGATACTGGGGAAGCCCTGAAGAGCACAGCCTTCCACTTATCACCATGCTGACCGGTCAGTAATATGTTGGCAAGGCTAACTTCCAAACACTTGTCTAAAACCACATACAAAAACACACTGCTTCACTCATTACATACAGAACAGCATGTAATCATGCAACACATGGTGTTTCATGAACATATTGGTAAAAAAGGAATCAGACTTAACTGTGGCAAGTACTTAAGTGTTTGTTTTGCATCACACAAAGCTTTTGAAGTGTGGGTTTAAAAACAATCTGTCCCTGGGAGACAGGGAGAGTAGGTTTGTTCACTGAACCAGAATTTAATTTCAGCCCTAGTTCTGGTAGACTTGGTAGCTGTTAATGATAAGCGGTAAGGCTGCTGTTTTCTTGATGTCATAGTAAAGCCATTTCAGTGTACCTGTGGTGCAGTATAAATATAAATTATGGTGTCTGATCCTGGAAGCCTTCCACAGATTTGGCTCCCCTTGGTTCAGATTTCTGCTATGCCAGAGATATGCCAAATTGTGCTGGAGAGAAGCTGAAAACCTGGAGCACCTCTAACAAATGCTTAAAAACAATCCTTAGCTTAATTTGAGGAAAAAAAATCAAATTGTATCAGCTGAAAGGCAGAAAAAGATGCCTATGATATTGTATTGATATACGATGCACTGCCTGCTTGAATGTGTATACTGTATGATTACAAAGAGGTAATTAAAACAGAGTATGCAGGGAGAACACTGGCTTCCACTGAGCTATTAAGTGGTCATCAAAGGGCAATGCTGACAGTTTGTTGCTGATTGTAAGCTCACTGTTGCTTTTAGCTATTGAGCTGGGAAGCTAAAAGAAACACTTGAGAAGAGCAATAGCCATGAAGTATGCGGAGAAGACAGACAGGGGCTGCTGGAAAGGAAATCAACCTGGTATCCCTCTCTTGTGAAAAGCTGGTCTTTTGAGGTTTTGGAGAAAGGGTTGTAATTCATTTTCTTTCTTTTGTTGAGGTTGAATCTACACAGGTCTACTAAAAATGGTATTCAGGACATATGATCCCAGTGCATCTTCAGGACTCAGACGGAGGCCTGAGAACATCTAGATACAGGATTTAGCAAGATTTCAAAGGTTATACTAAGAAATGTGGAGATTTAAAAGTGTGGGAAGTTCTGAACTCTAAGAAATGCTATTAAATCTTTGGTGAGAGTTCTGTTGACTGTAACTGGGAGGATAAGGGAGGAATTTTAGAGTGGGATATTTCCCTTCTTCAAGAAAATGTTGATTATACTGGGCAAAGCGTAAGATGTCCCAGCTCATAAGATGTCCCAGCTCATGTTTATGCCAAGGCTTCAGAAGACTGTCTGAAAAGAGCATCTAAAAGGCATACCTGAGAAGTGGGGAGTGCTAGTACTTATTTGAACAAAAAGCGTGTAGGAGATGATTTCCTTATACCATCTGTGCCTCATGCCTCAAATAGTAATCTGTTGTTTTTAATGTTCTGCAGACATCGATGGCTTGGGAAGCAGCGCAATCGGTGGCCAACTGATGGCATCGGCTTCAGCTCAATCTCCTCTTTCCCAAAACCAGAAGACAGATGATTCTGTTGTTGCAGGTATTAAGACTGTTATAAGAACAAGAGTATATCTGCTAGCAGTGGGTCTTATAAGCAATAATCATATGTGTTTTAGAATAGTTGGTGATGTATGTCAATATATCCTAAATGTGAATTGGTTGTCCAGCATGCAGAGGACAATACGATCTGTTTTTTTGCTGCTGCTGTTGTGTCGTTTTCCAGTGGTAGCAGCAGTAATGTATTTCTCACTCCAGGAGTTGCTTTTGCCCGATACATTTTAATCGGCTGTTGGAAGAACTTGATTGACACTTTGTCCACACCGCTAACTGGCCGCATGGCAGGCAGCTCCAAGGGGCTGGCATTCATCTTGCGAGCAGAAGGGGCCAAAGAGCAGAACCAAAAGGAGAAGGACTCCATCTGTGTGAGCCTGGATGGACTGAGGAGGGCAGCCCGGCTGAGCTGTGCTCTAGGTATTGCTGCACATGGGATGTCATGGCAGGCTTATTATAAAATAGGGTAGTATCTTTCCTTGAAGGAATTTGGGAGAGAGAAAAGCAGCATCCTGTTTGAGTCTTTGGATAGGAATCTGGACTGTATGACTCCTCATAGGGGGTAGCTGCTGTACAGCATAGACATATCCAGCCAACTTTCCATCACACAGCCCATTGTTGAGACTGCATGGGATTGGGAGGAAAATGCTGGTTAAACACTAATTGTATTGTTTGTTTCCAGGAGTTGCTGCTAACTGTGCATCTGCTCTTGCCCAAATGGCTGCTGCCTCCTGTGTCCAAGAAGAAAAAGAGGAAAAAGAAATCCAAGAGCCCAGTGATACTATAGCTCAAGGTATCAATGTGATTAAATTACCTGCCTTATCTTGTATTGCCTGTAAAGATGCTAGTGGAAAGCACTTTGCTACATATGGAAGAAGGACATAGGGGAATGCTACTACTGTGCAGCACTCACTTGTAGGCATATGGGACATATGCCTAGAGGCTTCAGTACATGTCTTGCTGTCTTAACGTTATGCCACACTAATTTTATTTTAGGTGGAACTGAAATCAGATGAACAATAGAACAGCATTTTTGCAATGTGCACTTTTTAAGCCGTGTGATACTAGTACAACCAGAGAGCATCAGAGAAACAATTCATGTTTTGTTAATGCATTGGGTGGTAGTATAAAGCTGAGTTTGCATCCCTCTACCAGTCTCGTGTATACATCCTTAGTTGTCTTTGTCATTGTCAGATGTTTGAAACTGTTTCTGAATCATGTTAAAAGAAGCTGGAGTAATAAATATATATATATTTATAACATATAGAAAGTTCTGCATCTCTGTACCGTACTTCCAAACCCAGAGGAAGTCAACTTCAGTTGTTGTCTTCAACAATTTTTGTTGAATTGTTGTCTTCAATGGCTATTTGGAGAAGCACATAAAATTTGTCTGATGATACCTGATTTCTAATGGCAAGAAGCCCATAACAAAACAATGGTGCACAAATGACCCTGCTTGGCATTTAAATTTAGTGTCTCAGTAGAGAAAATGAAACTGAATAAGTCTGAGCACAAACTAGCTTTTGACCTCTCTGCTCGATAGGACTAAAGTGAGTTGGCCAGGCCATGGTGAAGCAAAGAGGAGGCAATAGCAGTGGTCAGAGGCCAATGGATCTGTTCTGTAAAAGCTTGCAAAGCTTCAAAATTTGGTTCTATTCCAATGCAGCTTGAAAACTAAGCTTTTTAGAGATTCTCAAGAAAAAGAGTGAGGTCCAAATGCTTGTAGTTCAGATGAGGATTAGTTTTACTTTGACAGGAGTACTCATTAACAAAACATTTTTGGTGAAACTTTTGTATGGAAATAGATGTGAAAGACACAGACTCTTTCTTTTTCCCGTAGCAAAGGAGATTTTGGTAAAAATAAATATTCAGCCAGCCAGCTCCAAAGAGAAGCATGTAATATCACTGGCAATCTGCGTCTGTTCTGTGGGCAACAAGATGTGAATTTGGGGATGGAGATTGTCAATCTGGCATTGATTTTTTTCATGCATATAAGATCAGTCAAAAAGGATTTTCATTTTAAAACTGCCTTATGTTTCTTAGCAAGAAATGTGTTCATCTGTTGTTTTTTTTTGTCTTAACATCCATGTTCTTTCATAGCTCTCGGACTGTATACATTTGCTATTACCTTATATACAAACCAGTGCTTGTTTAAAAGCTGGAGATACTAATGTGGGTTGTTTGATGGGGTTTTTTTTTTTCTTTCTTGATGCAGTGAAACAGAAAGTGGAGCAGAAATTGGAACAGATGGGCAAAGTGCAGGGAGTGTGCCTGCACACGGCTCATGTTTTGTGCATGGATGCAGTTCTTAATGTGGGCCTGGAGATGGGAAGCCACAATCAGGACTGTTGGCCTCATGTATTCAGGTACTCACTAGCATTCTCAAGAGAAACAATTTATACCGTGTTGTCTGAAAATAACAGACTGAGAGAAAGGACTTTATGTACTCTGGGAGTGTTCTGTATAAACAGTGTCAGAGAGAATTAGCTGCCTGAAACTGTAAGAGGAAAGATGTTATTGTTTTCCACTGGTATTCAGAGATGAAATCAATGCTTAGAAACTTTAAAGTTCTGACTTTGGCAGACCTGGGAACCTAAATGGGCTTTTCAGGCAGCTTCACTAAACTATTTGCTGTCTAGGCACACAGGAGGCCAAAGAGTGTAAGAAGACAGGTTTCTTTCATCTGAGTCTGAGACTTAGAGATTGTCTGTTTATGGTTTGAGGAAAATGTCCTGTGCATTTTATCTGGTTCAGATGTAATCAGTGCCTGCAAATTGGCAGTGGGTTTCCATGTAAACTGACTTCTCACAGTGACGGGGCTTTGAAGCAGCCAAGAGCTGTACTTTCATTATCCTTCTGACTCACCTCTGGAGTAAACATTTATTCAGTGAGCCTAGTGATTGGGGGAGGGGGGAGGTGTTCTTTTGTGGGTTTTATTCATCTTTTTCTTCTGTTTGTTCTCAGGGTATGTGAGTACATCAGTACATTGGAGCACACCCACTTCAGTGATGGTGCTTCCCAGCCCTCCCTTACCATCACCCAGTCACAGCAGGCACCTGCAGGGCTGCACACAGACTCTGAGCCTGGGGACTCTGACCAGGCACTGACCCCTGAGCAAGACACCACTCTCAGCAACAGTCCTGTCATTCAGCCGGTTTCTGTCCAGGAGCTCATCAAGGAGAGCAGTAAGGGCAGAGCTTTTGACTTCCGTGGAGGCAGTCTGCTGAGTGGGACCAGTGCTGCCAAGGCTGTTCTCACGCTTTCTACACAAGCTGACAGGTACAAGCAGCACTCTCAGGAGTTCCCACAACAGGACCAAAATGGACCTTTTTATGGTGCAGTGGGGAGTGATCTTTGTCTGTTACAGCCAGTTGTTTCAGTGGAGTTTCACAAGAGTGCTGCACAACGAGCAGTTCCTAAAAGACCTTCAGATACTGGAGGAGAAAGGACCACCAAGCATGGTCACAGAATGATTAGGTTAAGTGTCCCTAAAACACAGTCTGCAGACAGATACGTCACAGACATTTTTGCTATTTCTGCTATTCTTTCAACAGCTAAGGCAAGAGTTGAAAATTTCCTGGGTTTACATGCTTCTAATAACCTTTTTTTTTCCAGGTGACATTTTACATTCTTTTTTTCTGCCCTCAGGAGAGTGATATTTGAAAAAGCAATGCATACTGACACTGCTTATAGGAGTTTGTGCATGGAGAGTATCTTTTATTTAGGAAGTTCACAATACAACTTACTACCAAGGATTAGAGAATAGCAGTACTGTAATTTTAATGATGCAGGTTTGATTTCTGCACTTTTACTTCAGTGTGGATTTTGTTAGGACTCAGTCTCCAGTTTTCTAGGACTATAGAAAGTTTTTCACGAAAAACAAGGTCAGAAAATTGTATTTGTGTCAACTTTCGGCTGCACTGTGTGAAATTTCACTGTAATCTCTCTGGAACCCACCTCCTACATAAGCATGTGTACTGGTTTAAGGGTACACATTTTAAGTCTTAAATATCAAGAGCTCATTGCAGCTGAAAATGACAACTCTTGCTTATATTCCAGAATAGCGATTCTGGTACCGCAGCTTTATGCCTAAGACTTGAATTAATTTGTTTTGCACGTAAGGGGCTGTAACTGGATGGAGCAAACTAGTACAACGCCAAAGTCAGTGAAACTGTGATGATCTATGACATGAGGGCCAGGCATATTCTCACTGTTTTTTTAATTACTGGTTCATGAACTGCTTACAGCATCAAGATAGAGTAATGGGAAAGCATCAGTTCCTTCAGAAAGTGACTTTTTGGCTTAGTACCTGAGTTGAATCTTGAAAGGTGTCTGGCTGGTCCTACAGCATCCTAATTTCTATCCTCCAATTAAGATTTCTGAATCAAAGTCTTTATGAGGCACTGTATAAATGAAAATAACCTCATTTGTCACCAAATGCAGCACATAGCAGCCATGTAAAGATACAGGTTTTCTTCTTAGATATTTAAGTTTGCATCTCATGAATTTTTCAATTAGATGCAATTCTTTTACTACAGGCTCTTCGAAGATGCTGCTGACAAGCTAAACTTGATGGCACTGGCAGGCTTCCTTTACCAGCTCAAGAAGGCTTCTCAGGCCCAGCTTTTCCATTCAGTCACAGATACGGTTGATTACTCCCTAGCAATGCCAGGTAAAATCTACTGAAGATCTCTTGCAGAGCTCTGTGTTTTATATACAACTGAACTGCTTATAGGACTTGCTTTGTATTCTTCCAGTTTTAATTTTTCTGATTGAAATTTCAAATTATACGTAAACCGCGGTATTTAGTCTAAAAGATCTTTCTGTAGGACCAATTCAATCTTTAGAAAAGGCTGAGTGCTTCTTTTGGACAGAGATCACATCCACACCTTCTGTGAAACACTTCAGAGGACATTCATTTGGTTCTTGGACTTTGGCAGTGTTAATTATACACAGATATTTAATCAAAGCTCCATTTTGGAACCTGATCTAGTAAAGAAACTTGGGTGAATGTCGACTTAAGAGAGTGGATTTAAGTTAGACATTTGACAGTGGAACATGCTCAGAAGTGTTCAGAAAATGGATGACAGCAATCAAAGCACGCAGCTGGAGAATATTATATAAGGCAATGGGATTTGTTGTGCGTTTTCCTCCCCAGCAGTGTGGACCATATCCTTCACAGTACAAAGCCTGTAAATCGTCATTTCCATTACTGTGTCAAACAGAGCAGAAGGATTGAACCCAAAGGAATATATTTCACTTAAATTTGTATTGTGCCTTTAGAAGTGACATTAGTCATATGGATTTTGTTCTGTCCTGTGTCAGGCATGGATTTTATCTGGTATATGTCTCCAGTGTAATTGGTTTCCCCCCTTCCTGAAGTGCTACTTGTCATTTTCTCAATATGGCAAGTCTCTTGTCTCCAGGCCTCAACATTCATTTTCTTTTTAGTAAATAGTGATCCTCTTATCATGTATGTAAGACTTGGCATAGAGCACATAATGGCTTTTTTAGTATATATTAAAAGTGGTATGCCTCCTGATAATGTCTTACATTAAAGATAAAAGCACTAGCATGTTTTAAATGAGAGAATGAGGTGTCTTTCCAAATGTTGTAAGAGCAATGGAAGATTAATCTCTTTCAATAGGAAATAAAAACTATTACTGGCTGAGGAAGAGAAAAGTGTTTTCTCTTGTTCTCTGCTTTGTATCCTTTGCTTGAGAAGAAATAAAAAGGATAAAACTAAATAATTTGTAGTTTATGTTCTTTCCTGTAGATGTCAGTAAAGGTTTTTGCAGCTACTATTTTTTGTCTTAATTTCAATTAATTCCTTGCTTAACTTCTCTGAAATACTTCTCCAAGCCTTTTTCTTTAAAATTTGGGTCCATCTGTTCTTTTACGTACACGGGCATAGGTATTACAATTAATTATTATTAATTGTAATTATAATTGTATTATTGTTATTATTGTATTAATTATTATTTATTGTAATTATAATTGTAATTGTAATTGTATTACAATTAATTATTATTAATTGTAATTGTATTATTATTATAATTATTATTAATTTCAATCGCATTGCAATTCAAGCCTAAACATTAATTTCTTTTATTTTTTTTTCTTCTACCACGCTCCCACCCACAACTTAATACTAATAATTTCTCACCTAATTTAAATTCCAGTTTAGACCTCTAGAGATGGAGGAGCAGCTCCATTATAAATATCCATTTATTTTCTCATACTTTCTTGTAGGTGAAGTGAAATCTACCCAGGACAGGAGAAGTGCACTTCACTTGTTCCGACTCGGTGATGCCATGCTCAGAATCGTAAGGAGTAAGTCTCGCCCGTTGCTCCACCTCATGCGCTGCTGGAGCCTGGTGGCACCCCACCTTGTAGAGGTAGGAGTGGTGAGAGAATAGGAATATGTGCAAGACATGGCAAAGTTGAAAAAGCTGGAGAAGTCAAAGTCAACATTGTCAAGTCTGTTTAGATTCCTGTTGGGATACTGTATATAGTGTGTCACATGTTGTGATATTGTTTGTCCAAAAAGTGTATTCATACCCAGCATGCAGTAAACCAATTCCACAAGCTCAGGAGAAATACTGTGTTTATTCAGGCCTGGGTACTGGGTGGACTTTTCCACAAATCAAATACACCTGAATGTCAGCTTGCAAAAGCTACAAGGTTGTATGCTCCCAGTATTTGGTCAGTAATCAACGTGTATTTGCTGTGTCATTCCTTCTAATTGCTCACAGGAGGTGTGGGCTGGGCTGAGGTCTTTGCAAGCTGTGGGTGTGATTTTTAGTGTTATAATGAAGGCATTTCACTTCAGGATACCTTAAAGGTTAGTTTCATTGCCAAGTTGATTAATCAAATAGTCTCTTTGCCAAGCTGTCAAATAACTTATCCTTGGTGCAATCAATTCTGGATGTTCTTCTTTGATCTTTTAAACAGAACCAAGTCTTGGTTTTACTCACGGATTCCTTATTGTTAGTGAAAGGCCAGCTTGACCCGTATTCAAATTCCTAACATGTACAGTAACCATGACTACCCACAGCAGCTGTACAATATATTATATCAGTACTGCTTCTGAAGAGAATGTTTTTACATAACTGAAATGGGCAGGTCCAGTGATAGTGTGTTGGATTTTTGCAATATGCTACTTCCTGTGTGTCTGTGGTGAAAAAACTGAAACCACCCCAAGAGATTATAGGTAACTCCTCTGTTTACCTATTTTCCCAGCCAAGGTCTGCATCCTTGCAAGTCTTCCCATGAAAAGATGCAGCTTTCTTTTCCCACATAAAGTCAGCTCAACTGGGAAGATGGTGACATTTTTCCATTTCCTTCTGCCTGGTGAACCCTGGTCGGTGGCATGCTAATAGCAGCCGCATAATGGATTTCAGTCATAACAAATGACATTTCCTCAGACAAACTTTGAGTCTTAACTGGTGAAACACTGGTGGGTTGACTTCTCAGAGCTTTTTAATTTGTATTATTGCTACAAATAAATGCACAGTACTTCCTTTCTTTCTGACAGTAAGGTATGTGATGTCATCTGCCCAGGTCTATTGGGAGCATGATTCTCTGGAGTTCAAAGATGAGCTGTTTGCTTAATTGGCATAGCATTTTATATCATTCACTCAAGAAAATCTGTGGACTATTTTATAGAGGAGTTCAGACACTGGGGAGTCTCTGTGGAATCCTTCTAAGTGAAGTGGAAATAGCAAAGAATTGTTCTATTGTATGTTTTAACATCCCTTTATCTTGAAAAATGGTGTCTCACCTTTGGATGCCAGCCTGAGACCACTTTAAGTGCTTGTCATGTTTTGAATGCTTTTAAGTCTTTCAAGATCCCAAGCCAGTTTAAACTCAAATACCTTCCGTGTTTTTAGAATACAGGGCTGGTCAGTCTTTTTGGTTGACTTCAGTGCAGATGAGGGCATTGCTGGGAAAGAGAAACATGAGGGAAAGGACCTGTCTGGGGACAGGTGAGCAGTCAATAGAGTTTGTTAAAGGGAGAACAGTGATGGGAGACATTACTGTGGGGAACTGTTACAGACTGCCTGACCAAGAGGACTCTGTGGATGAAGCACTCCATAGACAGGAACAGCCTCAAGCTTGCAGGCCCTTGTTCTCATAGGGGACTTCAACCACCCTGGTATCTGTTAGAGGGATGGGACGGCTGGGCACAAGCAATCCAGGAAGTTCCTCAATTGTGTGGGAGACAACTTCTTTCTGCAAGTAACGGAGGAGCTGACAAGGAGAGGTGCTATGCTTGACCTCGTGCTCACCAACAGGGAAGGGGTGTTGGAAATGCGATGCTCCAGGGCAGCCTTGGTTGCAGCGATCATGAGATGGTCAAATTTGATATCCTCGGGACAGTGAGAAGAGCGTGCAGCAAGCTCACTGCCCTGGACTGCAAGAGAGCAGACTTTGGCCTCTTCAGAAACCTG
>JAOEHY010037640.1:0-36031 GCA_025447955.1 Psilopsiagon aurifrons | reverse complement strand
ACAGTTCCATGTCCTTTTTATGTTGAGGACACCAGAACTGCACACAATACTCCAAGTGAGGTCTCAAGAGAGCAGAGTAGGGCTCTCCTTTGACCTGTTGGTCACGCTCCTTTTGAAGCAGTTCAGGATATGGTAATGAAGCTATAAGGATTTGTTCAGGCTAGGGAGCTCCAGTTTGACATTTGAGGGTTTATCCTCTTGGAATTGGTGGGGGAGAGAGAAAAAAAATCAAATTAGATTGACCAAAAAGCTCTATGCACAAACGCATAGATCAATTGAAGTTAAATTACATCCTACTTGCATGAAGTAGAATTTTTAAATGAACTGAAGAGAATGAGAACTGCAGAAAGCTGCTTTACTCCTGCTGAAATTATGTGTTTCCAACTATTTTAATAAAATTCTGGTTATACAGAAGATTTCCGTTATTTTGTAGCATATGAGATGGTGGCGAAGTGCAATACAATGAATGGAAGAAGAATTAAGTATTGCAATTAAGGTCAAGAAGGAAAACAGCAATGGGACAAAAGTTTTATCTCTGGCAAAAATAAGCTACGTCAAGGACAAATCACTGATACAGAGTGCAGAGTGAGAGGAGTGAAATATGCCTCAAAAAAGAAAACTAATATGTAGTTGCAGAAGTACAATTCAGTTTCCTAATTCCCTTTCAGGACTGAAGCCAATTCTAGATTGAATGACCAATGGCAAAGATGGATTAGATCCCTTGCCCTCATTCCAGATGAGGACTGAAGAGAATGTAAGTGAATTCTTCAATTGTAGCTAAAGATAGAGAAATGAAAAAGAAATCCTGTTTCTGTCCATTCCAGAATTTGAATGAAGAAGCATCACCTCCTGATGATTTCCTCAGGCATACTTGGTAAGGGACATTTGTTTTCATTACTCTTAAGTTTAGTTCAGGGATAAATTTCCCCCAAGTCCGTTAATAACTATTTAGGAAAATAACATGAATTGAAAAGTCCAAATCTAGTACCTGAATGCCATAAAGAAAACTAGTTAGATCAGAGTTGTCACGACTTTTCCAACTTAAGAAACAACAGCAGAATCAGAACAACAGTGCAACAATAGTGAAACTGCAAAACTGTAGTCACCTGTAGTGATATCTAATCAACTCTATTTAAATGAATCCAGTCTTAAAAGGGTTTCTGGAGTTCTTTATCCCAACTGAATGGGTAAAAATTTACTCATTTATCAGTTGTATTGTGCAAACTCCAGGAACACAGGTCAAGCAGCAGAACTTCATTATCCTAGCACTTTATGAACACAGAACAAGATGAGACTTACAAGGTGCTGAGAGTAGCATAATAGAACTTTGGGAAACACGTACAGCAACGGTTCAATACACCTACGCTGCCTTTCAGCCCAGTCCTGAGCTCGTGGGGGTGTTAACCACAACACTCATAAATGGTCCTCTGCACCACAAAGTTGCTCCTCTCCTTACTTCAGCACTCATGGTAAATTATATTGCTTTGTCAGTTCAGTTGCGCTGTGTGGGCAAGAGCAGCTTGTTATAAATGCAATCCAACCAACTGCTCAGGTGGAAGAGCACATGATTATGGTTCCACATAGCCTGAGGAGAAAGGTAGAGGATGCTTTAATGCATCTAGAGCAGGTGTAGACTCAAAATCACAGTATAGCCCTGGAGCACCAATTTACTACTATACGATGTATTCTGCATGCAAATGAGGATTTGATCTGTCTTGTTTACTTGTCTAGATAGGTTTTAAAATCAGGAATCTTACAGTGTTGCCTATAACCACATTCCTCATAATCACAGGAAAAGAGGTCCTGGGTTTCTGAGTTGAGTCCTGTGGCTGCTGCAGATGCTGGTATAAAGTTATCCCACCTATAAACTGGTCAAGCTCTACTTCAAAAATTATTCTCCGTGGAAGGCTATACCACAAAGGCAGTGTTAGGAGGGATACTTAAAGGCTTTGAAGGATAGTAACTTTATTCAACTTTCAGCCTAAATATATACATGGCCAATTCAGACTCATTTGTTATTCTATCAGCAATTTCCTTTGATATACCTAATTATCATCCCAAGGTAGTTTATAACCTCAAATGTATTAACAGTTGGCATTCATCTCTCCTCTCAGTCTTTGCTTTTCTAGATGTAATGAAACAAGTCTTTTAGTGTCTTCTCAGAAGCCAGCCTATTACCCATGCTATTCTAGTAGCCATATCCTGAACCTATCTTCATGTAAATTTATTTTGCGTAACACAGGAAACCAGAAACAAATGTAATATTCCAATACACCTAAACATACGTTGGCACATGGCTTTAATATCTCTTCATATCTACAGGAAATACCTCCCGTGATATTGCTAGACCTGCACATCTCTTTCAGTTTGTCTTTTTTTTACACTAATTTACTTATACAAAACTACTTCATGAAAATCTTTTTCACCCCTGTCAGTTAATAAGCTTTAGTTATATAGCGTAAGTTCTTGCTCTTAGTTGCAAGTACTTAACATACCACTTGGCATGATTAAATTTAATTATCTTTCTTTTACATCAGTTCTTGAGATTACCCACTGATTTCTTTAGCATACCTACATATTCTCCATAATGAAAACTCTCCTCCAGGTAATTCCACTGACATACAGAGTAGTCAAGTAGAAACATTTTGCTCTTAGATCATTACTAAACTGAATGCATCTGAAGAACCATTCCAGAGGATTCATCTAATACCCTTCCAACCTACCAGATACCTTTTCAGACCAATCCCTGCCATCTCCCATAAAAACTGGTACAATCCATTTCACAGCTTTTTTAGTGATCTCCACATTCTCCGAAATAAGGCTTACTATGGGAAAGGGAACACGGATTTTCTTTTCCTCGGAAGTCAGCTACAAAAAAGGCTACCAAATTAGTGTGATACAATCGAGTTTTGCTAAATTATGTTGAATTTTATAAAATTTCCCTTTTTTTTTTTCATGACTTAAACATTGATGAACACTCAAAACTGTTCTAAGTTTAGCACGCTATTTAGCTGAATCTATGAGTTACAACATACTTTCTCCTTTATCATTGCTTGAACTTGCTATATTCCTCTTCAAATGTGTGACCACTGACTTGATGGATGTGTTAAAGAATTTATTTGGTTTATTTAAAGCTCTAGAAAGAAAATCACCTGCCGTCTCACAACTTAAATGTATTTTGGGTTCTTGAAGTTTCACTTGCTCATGCATTTTATTATAAACAATTTCCTCTTTCACCTTTCATCCAAATTCAAAATGACGGTCCTTAAGAAAAATGGAGTCAAAGATGGCACAAAACCTATCACTGCTTTATTTCACTGTACAGTGCTCCAAAACTTATTTCCCTGTTCATTTTCTATTTAGAAAAGAAACTTGTAATGATTTCCTTTTAATCTTTTAGCAAGGTCTATTTAAGCTTGACTTTTGCCAAGTCTCACTACTCTGTTAAATATAGACATTTCAGATGTACTTTTTTGCCACAGATCAATCCTTTTTTCTACTCTTACTATTCTTTCAAAAGTATCTTTTCCAAACTTTAAGGCCCAGGATCCTTCCCCACCGAGTTGCAAAACTGATTCAAAGTCTTTCAGATTCTTCTCTGGTCCCAGTATTTACCTGTGCAATAGCTCAATAACTGGTTCCTTTGTTTTCCTAGAGTTCTCCCTGTATATACCGTGAACTTCAATGAAAGCGTTTTCTTTTAATTTAACCAGTTGATTTGATTGAGCTTTGTCCCAAATTCTTCATTAAATTCAGCTCTTCCATGAAATCTTTATTAGTGAGATCTAAAATATTACCCTTTCTTTGTTTCAGTCACTATCTGGTGAAGAAATACACTGGCTTTGAAGTGCAGGCATGAGGAGCATCAGGTATTAGCACCGCATGTCCTCCAGATAGAGAAGTTATGTCTTGCGATTGTATAATCCGCAGCATTACTTCTCTCAGTAACCAGAAATACTAAAATTGAAACAACCATTACCAAATTCAGCTAGAATAAGGGAATATTAATAAGCAAAGTCTTTCTGATACAGACTAGAAAATTATTACAACACTAGCATTAGTCTGTGTATTTTTAAAGATTAATAACACACTAGAAACATGCCAAGATGAGTGTATAAGAGCTAAATAACCCATGGGCCATTTTCCCCATTGCACATGTACAAAATAATCAAATTAAATATTTATAAGATATTTACATAAAACCATGAAAATACACAAGTAATGATCCCGTGGATTGGAACACAAAATCAATAGAGAACAAATCCTCTGCCTGGCATGGTTTCTGTGAGCTCTTCCCCCTCTAGATATGAGGCTAAAAGATTTAAAACATCTTTTTCAATTGTTTGCATTTACGAAACTACACCTCTCAGCTCTATCAGCAGACAAAGTAAGGCAATTTAGGCTCTGTGACCCTCTTCATTAGAGCCAGAACCAAAATCCATGAGTGACTATGAAGAGCCCCCTGTTGACTTCGTGAGGCTTTGGATCAGTTTCTGAGTGCATGCCTAAAGCAAGATGAATGTGCCATCTGTTTTCTCTGATGGTCTGATCTCTATTCTCTACCCATTCCTTCATAATTTCTTGTGGGAGTCTTTTCCCTTTTTCAGTTTCTGCATTTTCTTTTTCCCTGGCTACAGGATGTTGCCATTCCTCTTCATTATATTTTCAGGTTATAGATGGATTCCTTTTTGTTTCTTAAATGACAACATACTTCTATGCGGGATCAAGCAAACAGCAACCTCTTCTCTCCCACAAATATGTCACAGATATGAGAGGACGCTGGTTTTGATTAGCATAAATACAACAACAAAAACTTGGCTGAATTTTGTCGGTTTGCAAGTTTTAACAGAAGTACTATTTAATTTTATTCTAAACAATAACTGCTGCCTCAGTAAGCTTTTCTCAAGGAAACTTCATTACTAAGTGCTTTATTATTTGACTGGAACTAAGTGCTTTACTATTTAAAGGAGAGAAAATAAATTGAAAAAGAAGAAAGGAAAGGCTTGTCTGTGCTTTATGACACTAGAACAAAATAATTAGAAAGAATGGTTTCTCCATCCATTTAAGTTTGCGTACTGCTTGAAATTAGTCACCGGGTAAATGTCTACTTTCTCAATATCTCCAGAACAATGACCTGTTTTCTCAAACAATTTTGTGCTACAACAGCAACATAACTTAGGTGTGACTTTTTCACTCAGTCTTGCCTGTGTTTAATGCTTTTCAACTTTGCTCCCAGACTCTACCTTGCAGCACACAGATGTCCACTCAAAAAACACAAGAACTTGCAAAATCAGCTCCGGTTTTCTGCAGTTGTCTCTTCAAATTCATGTTGACATCATTCTTGCCACTGATCAATTACACTAGAAATATGTAATGACTGGGGTTTCCACAGTATAAATGCTAGACATGCTGAATGTTGTGTGATGGGGATATGCTGCCCTTTCTTACCTCCAAAGAGAACTCTTACACATGCCTTCCTTGCAGCACTTTTGCTTTCAAGCATACACCATTGTCTCTGATGTAAACACTGTGACCTTCAAATCCCTGAAATGCTTTGCAATGAACTTTTAACAGAACTTGCTGCTTCAGGAGACGTTTGGATCGGTTGTTCTCACCAATGCAACAACTTGTATAATTTCCTGGAAGTGCTTTAGATACTGACAGAAACTGAAAATTAATCTGCACCATCTCCCAGATGTGTTTAAGCTAAAAATGTCAACAAGAAAGACCTAAATCCATGTGTTAAACTTTCCAGAAAGATCAGGCCAGTCAGTACTACTGTATCCTAGAAAAGATGCAAATGAAGATTCCCTTATTTAGCAATGAAAATATAGACATATTCCTTACTCCACATCAGACCAGGGTTCAGTAAACTCAGTGTCATAAATAGTATCCTGAATAAAGAGTTTAGGAAACCTTTGGAGTACTAAAAGCACAGTGCTTCAGAAAGACACAATCCATTGCAGCTGGAAATAGAAGGAGACATGAGATACAGTTTTCTAGCCACTCACTGAGCTCACACCTAATGTCTCTGGATTTTAGATTAGAACCTTTTAAAATGCGCAATGTCCTAGCAATCCCTTAAAACAATTGCCAGTGTCCCTGGGAAAGATAAACACCCTTGGGCTGCAGAAATGAGTTTCCTCTTATCTGTTGCCTTCCTGATAACCATGAATTCTTGACTCCACAGTTGCTTTTCTTTCCTCTTGCTCCTTTGAAAGGAAGGCTCAAGCACCTCCATATTGCATGGATGCAAACTGCCTGGAGACTAAAAGTGCTTTCTTAGGAAATGGAAACTGTATTCATAGCTCCCCAGGTAAAGGTGATCTTAATCACCCATGTCTCCTCTGGAATGGTGAGAGTGGAACAGACAGGCAGCTACCACTTGTGTTTTTTTCCCTCCGTGTTAAATGAGCAGGCTCAGAGTGCCTCTGGTAAACCAGACTACTTAAGTGACTGACCCAGAGATATCATGTTCATGAATTTCCTACGGTGCCACCTGAAAGACAAGTGGTGATCTATGAGCAGCAGCACACCCAGGAGTGCACAAGAGCAGAATTAAGTGCACCAGCATCAAAGGCAGCACATTCTGAAATGCACAGGGACCCTGTGGTACCTGAATTGTTATGCAGGGGGTTTAAAGGTCGGAAGCCTGCATTTCATCTATACAGCTGTTTTGGCCATCTAAGTCCCTTTACGAACCGGAGTCACAAATACAATCTTCTCCTGGTTTCAGCTGCAACGGTTATTTTTCCCCCTCTCTAATTCTGGTGCAGGGTTTTGTTTTGGCTTTAGTCTGAGAACAATACTAATAACACACCAATAGGTTAATTCAGTAGCACTTACCCTCATCGAGGACTTTTCAGTCTCTCCTATTCTGCCAGGGAGGAGGGGAAGCCGGGTGGAAGCAGACAGGACACCTGCCCCAGACTAGCCAAAAGGGTACTACATAGCACAGAAGATCATGCCCGGAACAGAAACTGAGGGGAATCACCCGGAAGGGATGACCACTGCTCAGGCTGGGCTGGGTATTTTTCAGTGGGTGGTGGGGGGTTGTATTGCGCATCACTTATGTTGAGTGTTCTTTTTTTCCTTTCCCTTTTTAGTTTCGTATTCTCTCCCCTTATTATCCTCCTTATCATTATCATTATTGATGGTAGAAGTAGTAGTTTTGTATTGTACTTCAGTTATTGGACTGTTCTTATCTCATCCCATGGGGTTTACCCTCTTTCTATTTCTCCTCACCATCCCTCCCAGGGTGGTGGGGAAGTGAGTGGCTGTGTGGTGCTGAGTTACTGGCTGGGCTTGAAAAAAGGTGCAGCTCCATTTGTCCCAAACATGGAGAAGATAGATGCGTTACTGTATTACTCAGGTGAATCACTGACTGGTTAAACATCCCATCCACACAAAGAGCATTCTCTAAGGCAAAACTTTGAGATGCTTTATATCTTTATATGCCATAAGTTTTTGTTCAGAGAAGTAACAGCTTTTGTGGTAATATGGCTTTGCTAGTTATATATAAGGCAAGCACATGCAGGATAAACAGGTGATCTGACATCCTTTATTTTTATGGAAAGCTGAATTGAAGGAACCAACACACACTAATCCTGGGAACCAATTTGCCAGGTATCTTCATGGATGCATAACTTTGCTTTTTACTTATTATTAACATTGTTTGTGTAGCCAAATTTTACACCATGGCATCTTCAAAAAAATATATGAATGTGAGAAAGAAAGAAAGCGACTGTCCCAGATTTTAAAGACCTCTTGATAAGATTTCAATATGGTAAACCAAAACCAAATAAACACACTATCTGGAAGTTGAGGAAATACATGAAAATGTTGCACTTGCTTTTTGGTGGCATTCTCCAGGGTATCCCTGTTTGCACATTGTCCCTACATTTTTGCTATCCTAGAGAGAGGATTTGTACCGCTGAGATTTTGATAAACATCATGGTAATGTTGATGGTTCTAGTTCCATTTTCCACTTAAGCTTTAAAAATGTTGCTTTGTCATCCAGTTTTACTACAAACCCTTTGTCTCTCCTAGGCTGGATCTCTGTGAAGTCTAAAATTCACATTCAGCTAAACCCACCTTTATTTTCTTCCACCGTTTTCAAGCTCCTATCAATCTCTTCAGGATTTAGTTTTTCACTGCACAGTAGGGCTTTTTGTGGGGGCTTTTGGACATACTTGTACTTCGACTACATTGCTATGCAAAGAACCTCAAAGTAAGGTATACTCTGCGGTGTACAGTGGAGTATATTGACTCTGTTTAGCAACACAGTCCTGTGGTGTATTGTTGCACATGTTTCTGTTGAGAAAAAATTAATGTGGTTGTGCTTCCTTTAGTGCAGCTGGCCTCCAGGATCCAGCTTCATTGCTGCACTGCACTTCATTATTCACTTAGACATGCATTTTTCTTACATGCACTCTGTTTTCCAGAGAATCAAGAGCTTTTGTATCTATAAACCACTTCTGCAAGTTAGCTATGGTGTTGAGAGAGTAGATTTACCTGAGAAAATAGAATGCAAGCAACATGCTTGTTAAGCATAGCAGAATAACAGGAATGAGAATCTGACGAGTTTCAAAGCATACATTTGTATCCCATAACAGATGTTATTGTTTTTATTTTCTCTTCAGGTAGGCTGCTTTTCTCTCAGGTATATTCTTATTTTAAATTTCTGTATATTTCAAGTGTTCGCTTTTTCAACCACTTTTTCTTGGCAGTCGTTTTCAATGAGCATGTATTTTTCACAAATACTTTTTTTTTTTTTTTTCTGAGGTTTTTCTCCATCTTTTCTCCAGGATATTATCAGCAAATTTGTACAAGACTGCTTTTCCTGAAGGTTTCAAAGATCCTATTAAAAAATCACTTTGGCTATACAGAGTTCAGTCTCTGCTTACGGAAGACTGCCAGTGAAGGAGCTCTGATACATGATCTGGTAAACATTAAGAACTCGTGGGGTTGATCTCTGGTGACACTGGTCACCATTAAAATGATAGCATCTAACAACAGTCATGATGCTATAGCACCTCAAATACCCTGTTCTCAGAACAAGGTGATAAAAATATTTCATTTACAAATACAGTTTTGGGAAAATGCCACCTTTTTAATTATGTCCAAGTAGTCACCAATGCCTCAGAGTTAATCTAAGACAGAGGACAGAACTCTATCATTTACCTTGAACTCCTGCCTGATATAGGCTGTAGGACGTATTTAAACCATCTCTGGAGAAAAAGAAAACTTAGTTCCTTAATGTCTTTTCCTGAGGCAGAGTAGTGACTGCAAAAAGGAGAGAAAAGCCAGGATAGGCCTTGTAGTTTCCCTCTTCTTACAGAAACTGAGCACACATCTCTACCTGTATTCCCTGGGAGCTTTTCTTTTCAAACAAATCCTTAGCTTTTAGTGCCTTCACTTTATGTCTTCCACTTTTCAGGAGGAAGGGTGGCAGTGAAGGATGATATGTTGCTTCTGAGCATACTGTTTGCTGATGTCTCAAACATATGCTGCTGTTGTGGTTTAAGCCCAGCAGGCAACTCAGAACCACACAGCCTCTCTTCTCACTCCCCCCCTTCTTCGCACTACTCCAGGAGGGATGGAGAGAAGAATCAAAAGAATGCAACTCCCACGGACTGAGATAAGAACAGTCCAGTAACTGAGGTATAACACAAACCACTGCTGCTACCACCAATAATAATAGTGATAAGGGAAATAACAAGGGAAGAGAATACAACCGCTCACCACCCTCTGACTGATACTCAGCCTGACCTGAGCAGTGATCCAACCCTTCTGGGTAACTGCCCCCAGTTTATACAGTGCGCACAATGTGCTGTGGTATGGAATACCTCTTTGGTCAGTTTGGGTCAGGTGTCTTGGTTCTCCTCCTCCCTGCCAGAGCATGAGACTCAGAAAGTCCTTGATCAGTCTAAACGTTACTGAGTAGCAGCTAAAAACATTGATGTTAACAACGCTGTTTCCAGGCTGAAAGTCAAAAAACCAGCACTGCACCAGCTACTAAGAAGGACAAAAATGACTGCTACTGCTACTTCTGAACCCAGGAAAGCAGCATATACAGGTATGTGTCACATGCAACCTGATCTTAACCACCATCCTGCTGCGTCCCTTGTCCTCCTCAAAATGTCCATTTTAGCTCTTTATCAAATCAGTCAGTATTTGACAACCCTTTTTGCATTCATTAATATTGCCTCCTTCTTAGTACTTATATTATGCCTCCCCCCCTTTTTTTTTTTCTATCAGCTACTGGTTTTTGCTCCCTAACACCCTTTTGCTATTCCTAAAACTTTCATCCAGTCCTTGTCATTTGTCATTGCTAACCTGCGAACATATAAGCTATTAACAGTCTCAACCTGTCTAAACGCCAAACCATCAGGTCCCCTTGTCTCCCCTCAGGTAGGATGAGGTATACTCTCTTAAAGGTTATTTCTCATTTAAGTGCATATTTTCTCTGACTAAGTCACCCTTTAACCTTCCCTCCTGCCTCCCAAAGAGGCTTGCTCTTTCTCTCACTAAGAAGGTGTGTTTTCCAAGCTCACAACAACCCTCAAGGCCTCCCCTCAAGATACTTCAGTTATCAGCATCTTTTCCAAGTAGAATTAAGCAAGATAAATGTCACATGTCAGGTCCCAGATCCTCTTGCATTCACATCCCAGAAGTGTTCTAACTCTACAGTCCTCAGTTATGCAGCTGATGTCTTCACTTTGGCTACACTTTACTTTGGCTGTGACACCAATCTGAATATTTGTGTTTGGCTGCTGACCATCCAAGGAGGACCAGGACTTCTTGAAGGTTCAGTGTTTTCCAGGTGGGAATTCTTGATTTCCGCCACAGGCTGTGTTCTCTTTCTTGACATATGACTTCAGAGTTGGCCAGTTTATAATACCTGACACTGTTTTACCCAGAACAGTCTGGCCTACACAAATACCATGATGACTCACATCGTCCTATTTACCCTTTTTAAGCACCTCCACAGCATTAGCTCTCTTTCAGTACACTGAAATCTATTCAGTACTCAAAGAGCTTTTGAAAACTCAGCATGACAGATGCAGACACTATTCAACTAACTCCTTTAGAAATCAGATTGGAAAATCAAGGCCTTAGCTCATTCTCATAATTAAAGGCAGTTTGGGGCTTTATTCACATAGACTTGCATTAGCCTCTTAAGTTCTCACTACATTTTGATTTACCTGATTGCCTTCTACCCAGTTAAACTAGCACTGAAGCTTCATGAAGATCGTAGTTTTCCTCAGCCCTTTTCAATAGGTATTTCTCTGCTTCTGGGAGAGATGAGTAATGGCATTGTTTGGAGGTGGAAAATCAGGGTAGCTATTTATTTTAATAGCTTTTTTTATTTTAACTCAAAATTTATAGCTCAGAGCAGTTACAGTTTCTTTTTACTGTAGGTCTACATACACACTTGACTCACTCATTTCTCCCTAAGTCACATTATAATGAATATACCTAGAAATGTCATATTCTTTTTCTAAGCTCTCTCAGAAAGGTATTCCTAGTAGATCTTTAGATATTCCCTGAGAAAGCTTACTATGAAATCCCTAAGCATATTCATTATCGTGTAAGTTGCATAGGTATAGCATGTCTCTCTGCTTAAAAATCCAATTATGATTTCAATATTCAGTGGTTTAGTTATATGTTTATTGACAAAAACATGTATAAGTACCTCACTGTGTAATGTAGCCCTATTTCTGCTTTGGAAATATGATATAAATGTTTATTTGTCAAGTATTTAGTTTATAACAACAGTTGCCAATGTTTTGTGTAAGCTATTTGTATTGCATTTCTAATTCCTAAATACATATTGGATGCACATATTTTTCCATTTCTAAAAATTCAAGGGACATTTAGAGAATATAAAATTGCTATCTTCTTTCCCGTTTTTCCTAAACTTCTGTAAAGGTTACACTGCTAGTAAGACCCTTGATACGAATGGAATAGGTATTTTTCCCTTCAAAGTGGACTTCAAAAAGGAGGCTGCTAGACTACAGATTAAGATGTGTGCATTTTCATGCTGGCCTTTTTAAAACTGGCCTGCCTTTCTGTGTTTCAAGTTTCCCCATTGTGAAATATAATGAAAATAGGTATGTCATCATCATCACTGTCAATAAAAATATTTGCACTTTAAGGCATTATTTAATGTCAGTAAAGATTACAGTTACGAGCTCATAGTTTTAGTTTCTTTTGTATCTTTTTTTCTTCCCTATACAGTTTAATTCCTGTTAATGACAACCTATGTATTAAACTTTCACAGTGAAAGTATACTACCAGGATCTCTCTTCTACTTTATAGGTGAGGAATAGGAAATGTGCATCGTGCTCCAAGTGCAACCTGTTGAATTCTGCAAAATTAAAAACCACTACAAAAATATAAATTATTCATAGAATTCAGTCAGAATTCATATATCACATTAAGCTGCAAGAGGTGAACTTCAAGCTATGCTTGAGACTCATCGGCTAGGTCAAATTCTTAGGGCAGCACGGCATAGAACATGCATAAGAAGCATAGAATTGCTTTCCAGCTACTTACAGCTTCAGCATACCTGGAATTACCTTGCCCATTTGACATTTACTTGCTGTTTTAAACATGGGAAAAAATTTGAGAGGAAATGGTCTATATCATATAATTCTACATATTACAAAGTGGTCCACTGTTCCTGCAAAGTACTTTGCAAAAAAAGTATACCAGATCAATTCTCAACCCTCATTTGATAAGAAAGAGCTTTACTTCCCTTTACAGTCAGAGAGCAGCTGGATGATAGTTGGAAGTGAAAGACAAATGGTCTTCTGACTGCTTCAAATATAACTGCATAAGATTAGATAATAACTGCAATGCTGCATCCAAAAAGCAGATTAGAAATTTGTATTGTGATACCGTACTATGTTCTGATGCACAGCAAGGACAGTTGTGGAACTCAGCCTGGGTAAGTCAGCAGATTATTTCCTCCTTTTTTCCAGCTTATTTATCTTCATCTTTGCTACGTCATTCCCTACCAAAGTGGCATACTGATTCCTCAAGGTTGAGTGGCCCTAATTTATGCATTACAATTGATTCTAAATTAATAACAAAAATGAAGGGCAATTTTCTGCAATGCAAAACATTGCATTTTTGAAAAGACAAATCCAGTATATCAAAGATGCCTTTTAAAAAGTCCTGCCTTGAAAATGACCATCTTTGCTGCAAGATGATCACTATCATTTCCACGAGTCATTTTCTACTAGTAAATTGAGATTTATCATTCCCATTTATTTAGATGTACATTTCATTTTAAATTCACATATTATTTGCCAGTGCCAATTGCAAAGTGAAAACTGAATCAAATCACTGCTTTGTAGCTCTTTAGTTTGTCATATTTTTTCTGTGTTGCTTTCTCAATCTTTTTGCAAGAAGATCCCTACACTCTTTCTTGGAAAAGACAGAATTCCAAACACACACATTACTCCTTTTTAGTGTACACATACCCTCCTATTAGCACTCCAGAAGCTTTTATTCAGAAGTGATATGTTTATTTGGAATTCACACTGGCAGCTCTGCTCATTAGTGACTAGTGTTGATTGATGCGAAGCATCTCAGGGCAGGACACTTCAGGTTTGCTTGGGTAATAATGCTCAGACTGATTTCTGCAAGTAGGCTTTTTGTGGCAGTTTGGAAAAGCAGAACTGTGTGGAGCAGTATACCCATTTGTTTGCACTTGCTGAAAACTAGGATGCTATCCAAGCCCTCAGAACACCCCTAAATCTGTGTTGTACTCTCAAATCAATAAAGGATTGATACCTGCAAAGTTATTTCTAGATGAAATAATTATCAAATAACTGCAGAAATACTAAGCTGGAAGGAAAAGTTCTGCTCTCCTGCATCAGCCTGGAGGAAGAGGATACAGCTCCAAAAAGCTGCCCTGCTTCACAAAAAGCTTTTTTCTCATTACAAAAACATTACTTACATAAAAATACTTAATACCACTTAAGTATTCCTTTCAGAAATGGCAATATTCTGCAAGTTGTAATCTAAAATCTCTGCGAGCCACTATGATTTGCTCCTGCAAAGATAGTTTCACTCTGCCTGCATTATACTGCTATCCTGGGATGGCACAAGACACCCCTGTGATGCTTTTGTTCTTTCGCTGCTAAGGCAGCTTCACAGCCAGTCTGCATTAGATGCTCACATTCCAGTCACCAAACAGGAGCGAGACAAAGCTTGGACTTCATCACCTAAGGATAATAGAGTAAATAAGCTGAAAGGCCACATCCTAAAGAGCTACATCTAAAGTAAAGACAATTTTCAGGTAAAGCCATAAATAATACAAAAATGCAGCAGAATTACTCACTGCAAACTATCTGGCGAGACCAAGTGAGTTCAGAAATGAGAGAAAGGCAATAAATAAATGGTATTACCTGAAAAATAAAATGTCAATATAATAATTTAAAAGAAACAGCAGCAGAATGCTGCCTCTAGGCAGCTATGACTTGCATAAAATAACTTTTCACATAATAAGTATCTCAAGGTCTTAGTGATCTTGGCAAAATTAAAGGGATAGCTTTTAAGTCGGCATGGAATAATTCTTTTACCTGGACTCACATAGATAGGTTTTGAACTCTTAAATGCTGCTTAACTTTTCAACTTTTCTTCATATTTTATATAGAATATACATCATTTTTCCCGCAGTTGATTTTTGTTTCAATCACTTTTAGAATACTTCCTAGTGTTGTGTCAGGGCCTTCTTTCTAGTATCTGTATTTTCTACTGACATGTTTTCTCTGAACAAATTCCCTGAAGTTTTCACTGCAGAGAACATAAGTAACTTCAGGCTTGTGATCCAGTATATTGGACAATGAAATTTCTTTTACTCCTTTGGGAACAAAATGGCTCAGTGTGTGTCGAGTGACTCTTATTGAATTTAAAAAGAATATATCAAATAATCCCCACTTTTCTTCTTCTTTGAGCATTCTTCAAAGCTTTAAATTATTTTGAAAACACAGTGAGATTTCATAACCAATATTCAGTAATTTAAAATTGCTCATACAACAGGAAAACTCTTCTCATCTGTACCAGAGGACTCACTGAAACAAACTGTGAAACCTTCATCCAAGGAGCTCACTTGGAGTACCGTGCGCAGTTCTGGTGTCCTCAGCATAAAAAGGACATGGAACTGTTGGAATGAGTCCAGAGGAGGGCCACGAGGATGATCAGGGAATGGAGCACCTCCCGTATGAAGATAGGATGAGAAAGTGGGGGCTGCTCAGCCTGGAGAAGAGAATCTCTGTGGACTCCTCATAGCAGCCTTCCAGTATCTGAAGGGGGCTATAGGGATGCTGAGGAGGGACTCTTCATTAGATACTGTAGTGAGAGGACAAGGAGTAATGGGTTCAAACTTAAACAGGGGAAGTTTAGATTGGATTTAAGGAAGAAATTCTTTATTGTGAGGGTGGTGAGGCACTGGAATGGGTTGCCCAGGGAAGTTGTGAATGTTCCACCACTGGTGGTGTTCAAGGCTAGGTTGAAAAACTGATCTGTTGGGTGGCATGGTTTAGTGTGAGGTGACCCTGCCCATGGCAGTGGGATTGGAACTGGATGAGCTTAAGGTCCTTTCCCACCCTAACTATCCCATGATTCTGAGAAATACCCAGAAACCCCATCATGGGTTACTAAAATCAGTGAATACATAGACATTAAAAAATGAATATATAAATGAATAAAAGCCTAATTCACAATGATATTCTTTGCCTTGGAAAGCTTGAATTATCAACTTTAGATCCAAATTATGTTTTTTTCTCTATCTGAAATATAAAGTTAGCCCACATGCATGGGGATATCCTTCTCTGAGATAATGCCCTCAGACGAGTTTAAATGACATCGCAGTGACAAATCCAAGGGAATACACTATTCTGATTTAACTGAGCTAGCATCCATATGATGTTTTTCAGACACTGAGATTTGAAGCAAAATTCTAAGAAAACTGTACAAAGATATGAATTTCTTTGACAGGCACCCAAAGGGAGCTAAATGTGTAGTATTAGTCCATCTTTTTTTCCTAATCACAGTGTTAATTTTTTTCCCCTAGTCACTTATAGCTTTCCCCTGTCCTTCGCCTCTCTTTTTATAGCTTTGCAGCTTTTCTATTGTGACTACAGGGATGAGAAGTGCTGCCATGACACAGCTGGGAAAGGATTCACCCTCTGCACAGCTGTAGCAATGATGAATTATAGGGCAAGTCTTCCTTATAAAAAGAGGTAAAAAAAGACATGTGCTTTTTACTGTTTGCCCTGGATAACTCAAATTCTTCTGGCACTGCATATTCTGAAGCAGTCCAGATCATCCTGTGTGTAGAGGATGTTAAACAGATGAGTCCTCCTAGTCCTAGTATTGCTTTTGGGACAGCTATGGGCAGCTCACCTATTCTTGACCACACTCTCAACCTGTAGCAATGCAACTGTCAATAGCAATAGGAATAAATAAAAATGCTTTGTTCACACCGCCGAGAAAGATATAATAGTAGAAAGTTGTTCCTTCACTTCTTTAGCCAATAACCATCAGTAAGATAGCTACATGGGTTTACTGAGTTTCCAGTGCCACTCACTGAATGTGGGGAATGACAGCTAACATTCAGCAGGAGCTTCTCTCCCTTGAAAAGATACAGCCCTCCCTGTCCCAGCTCTCCTGCCTTTCCACACGCACTCCAGTCTGGTACATTTCAGACCTCTTCCAAACACAGGTGAAACAGGCCCCCACAAGACACACAGATCTCTACAACCAGGAATAGTTTCACCATGTAATGACTCTCCGACAGAATAAGAACAAAAAACAAAGTTTTCTAGTGATTAGTTATATTTTGGGTGACAAATTAGGGCTGCTCTGAGGTGACAAAGTCACATTCTTTGTGTGAGCAACATTACAAGAAAATCAGACTGTTCCAAGGAACCTTAATTTAGGTCAATGTACTAAAGCAACCAAATTCTGCAGTTGCTTTGGAAAAGGTTGACCTGGTATTGCAGTGTAGCATTAGCAGGACTGCACACCAGGATCCTTCAGCTTCTTTCATCAGCTTTCTCCTGTGCAACCAAAGGTCAAAGCAAAATCTGGTAAGGTACAAGACACAAAAGGAGAACACAGGCCTTAATTGCATCCAGAGACCAGAAAGTCTGCCCTTTCCAATGTTAACAACCTCTCTGAAGGTAAACCGCAGCCACTGACACAACTGCTTATCAGTGTCAACTTTAAGCTAAGATGTAGCTGGAATTAGAAAGCATAAGAGAATTTCCCACACAGTGATTGCATGCACTACACTTGTATTTCCAAGGATATTTCTTATTTTAGCTGTTCATTTTACAGAACTATGTGTGGCACATAAAGGGCAAAGACTCTGTATAGATACCCAAGAGATCAGTTTTTCAAACTGGCTGCACAAGAACAAAAAAGATGAGATTCATGTTTTCTGTTTGCTGATAACTCTGCTCCCTACATAGACACTTCTGCCTCTTCTTGTGGGCAGACTGTGGCCCCACCCAGGAAGATCCCTGTGGATATTACCTTATTGCCATAAATACCCATAGGTCACTATTCTACTACAAACCTGCTACAAGCTATTCAGTAAGAAGAATTCTGCCTTTGAATTATAATTCATTTCAGTCTGAGGCTGCAAGAATAACCACCACTTACTCTCACTTAGGAAGCAGGCAGAACCTAGCAAAGAAGACATTAAAAGGTCACTCAGTCAGAAAGCTTTCAACAGTGAATGTATACAGTTCTGCCAAAGTGAACACTCAGAGAGCAAGACTGTGTCTGGAGGAGCTCGGCAGGTACCTGAGGGACACTCACTATAAAAGATTTACTTTCTCCTGATGGAAGATGTCAGACCACTCCACTGGGGCTGTTGATGTGTGGATATTGATTTGTGTACTCTGGGTTCTCAAAACGCATGGATCTACAGAATAAGCTTTTAAGCACTGAAAATTCCTTTTCCTAGTGGCCATTTCTTGACCACTCACCTCCACTCTGTTATTTCTGAACCATATAAAAGAGGAATTTCCTGGTACTGCAATGTCCTACCACCTTATCCTTGAGAGTTCAAAGCTTATTGGTGCATGAGCAATTGGTGCCTAACACTTTATAAAAAGACAGAAAGCAGATATACTACTGTAGAAGTGAAAAACTTATTTCCCAGACATACAAGCAAACAGTGGATAAAAAGCCGAAGATGTGCCAGCAATGCGCACTCACAGCCCAGAAAGCCTTGCACTGCATCACAAGAAGCATGGCCAGCAGATGCAATGAGGTGATGCTCCCGCTTTACTGCACTCTGTGAGACCCCCCTGCAGTCCTGTGTCCAGCTCTGAGGTAACAACACAAGAAGGATGTGGAGCTGTTGGAGTGAGTCCAGAGGAGGCCATGGAGATGCTGCCAGGGCTGGAGCAGCTCCTCTCTGGAGCCAGGATGAGAGAGCGGGGCTGGGGCAGCCTGGAGAAGAGAAGGCTCCTTAAGGGGAGGGAAACCTTACTGTACTCTTTCAGTACTTTGACAGGGGCCTATAAGAAAGATGGGAAGAGACTGTTTAACAGCGCCTGTTGTAGTAGAAGAAGGGGTAATGATATGAAACTAAAAGAGGATAGATTCAGACTAGATATAAAAAAGTAAGCTGCTCTAATGAGGGTATAGAAACACTGGTCCAGGTTGCCCAAGAGAGGTAGATGCCCCATCCCTGGAAACATTCAAGGTCAAGTTGGAATGGCCTCTGAGCAACCTGGAAGTCATACCTGCTTATTGTAAGGGGTTTGGACTAGATGTGCTTTAATGGTCACTTCCAACCCAAATTATTCTATGATTCTTTGTTCCTATGATTTTATCATCTCTGTTAAAACAAGATACATAGATATAAAAAAAAATTACATTGATCTGAATTAAAACCCTTGTGTCTGTGAATGCAGTGCAGTCCAGTTCCCACTGCTCTTCAGTATTCAGTGGAATGCACCTCATTATATTTGTGCAAACTTCTGCATTTTCACAAAAGAAATTATTGATGAAAACAGCATAATTAATAGTTCCTGCTACAGTAGTAATAACTCTTAGGTCTACAAGGTACCAAAGAAAATAAAAGCCCAGGCCCGAAATAAATTCCTTACTCTACTAAAATGTACAAGGATTGCTTTTTCCATTGATTCCTCAAGATTTTCAAATTCTATGCTACAAGTGTACTTCTGATTACAGTTCCAGCCTTCCTCATGGAGGTTTGAATAGATCCTGGAATGCAGTGAAAATGTGGAAATCCATCCTTTACAGAATAATAATCTTTAACTAGAAAAATAAAATCTTGTGGTACTTGCTGTCACTGAAATATCAAATCAAAGGAAAGAAGAGGGAGAGAGTAGATCTTCTCTCTCTTCACTCAACAGAGCATGTGGTGGATAGAGAGTAAAATGTATCAGAGTTGTCACAGCAGACTCCCAGGTGATAAATCATTATCAATCATGATTTACTCTTGTGGAATATCTTTAACCTGATTTTCTAAGGAAATCGTTATGCCATGTGAGCATTCATGCCTGTCTCTCAACTGTAGCAAGCCCAATAGCCAATTGCAACCAAATCTCAAAAAGTGAGGAGGAAGCAAAACAAGTTCCTGAAAACTTTGTGAAACTATGCGGTTCATTTAAAACAGGGACATTCTGCACTGTAACCTGAATTGCTATCATAGGCCAGACAATCCACAGGAGTATAAAAAAAAAAGAGACACTTTGTGCATGTCTCAGCCTTGGAAAAATTCTCAGCCAGAGCTTGACCTGTTCAGACACCAAGGTCAGTCAGTCTCATGATGACAATGCATTGTAATCTAGATGTCTTTAATTCTAGTCTTGATAGAATTTAATCTTTCTACACAGACTATTCCACAAAAAATAATATGATTTTATACAGATAATGAAAATCTGTGCCGAAGAATCAAAAGATTCTGTGAAAACAGCTTTACCTCTTTAACATCTGAAGAACAGACAAGGTTATATGAGCAAAAAAGGACTGAGAACTGAACTCAGACATTGAACTTGGCATGAATGGGACATGAATCGTTAAGTGACCCATTGTCTGTCTTTATCCTTCTTCAAGGTAATTGCTGATGTTGGCTGATATTCCATCAACTTCTGTTAAAATCCTCTCTTCAGCATACCCCTCCAAGTACAGTGCTGCTCTAAGGAGTCAGTCAATTTGAACTTTTCTCCAGCTTAGAGAAGTTAGGCTAGGCTTTGTCACAGACTCTATTCAGTTTCCTCTTACACTGACCACTGATATTAGTCTTGATAGCACTGGATATATTTTCCAAGTCCTGAAGTAATGGAAGACTGACATCACTGCACTAATGTGAGTCATTTTATGTAGAATTTCCTTTTCATAGTGTCTTTAATATTCAAGCTGGAGCAAGGTAATAGCTTATTTTAGGGATTTTTTTCTAAGTGCGCATTTGGGCATTGTAGTTTATTAGAAATCACCAAGTCTTGTCTACGCCTGGATCTGCATTTTATGCCTGCAAGGCAGAGAAACTCACACATTCTCTGAGGTAGCTGAAGGAATTAAAACTGTATTTTTTGAATATTATTTTGAGAAGAGAATTTGCTTGATTTCCCTTAACTGTGTTATTCAAGTAGGTTCTTTCGAGACCTCTAAATGAGGAGCACTTATTTAACAGTGATCCATGTGGGGATCAGCGATTAGTGATGGTAGCTGATAAGTGGCTGGCACAACTGGAGAAGAGTGAAAGGATAAGAGCAAGCCTCAAAGGAGGAAGCTGGCAGAGTGGGTACTTAAAACTTTACCTCCTGGAACAGCAGTAATCACAGCTTTAAGGTGGCTCTGCCTCAAATTCATCATTTTTGTGAATTCTCACTGAAGCCTTTTAGGCTCAAATCCCCAAGCCTTGTTAAACTGTAAACTAGGACACAACATTTTAAATAGAAACAACTAACAACATTATGTCAGAGGAAAAATAAAGCTTTCCACACAAGCTGACTGCATCCTTGCAGTCATTTCTTGGTATGCCAGCTGGGTCTCGGGCAGCTCTGCACTGTCCATCCCTCCAGTCCCTTAGCAGAGTTTCCTTTGGGCATTTCTGAGACCCTGCTGATCTGTTCCTGAGCTCCACATGGGGCACATTCTGCCAACATGCACACAGCAGTCCTATGTTACACCAAGGGATGGAACCATCTATTCATCCTGGAGCAAAGTTCATACCAAAGGCAATAATTCCTCAGGAATACATCCCACAGATTCATGTCACCTATTGATGAAAGTGACCTCCTACAATTAAATTCATGGCATCCTTGCCAAGTCCATAGACACTGAAGTAATCACTCCTTTGCCACGTTCCCTTTCACTCTGCTATATAAAAAGAAGCAGGAAAGAGAGCAAAAGCCCTAATACATCTTCAACTAATTTACCTTTTACATTGTAAACCCCTTTAAATTATACTGACTATTTAAAAATGTGGATAAATGTCAGGAAGAAAATATCTGATGGTTTTGGGATGCAGAAATCTGTAACTTGGATAACTGGACTAAAATGGAAACTTTCTTACAAACTGTTTGATATGGGCAACCTACATTTTTATCTCTCAACAGCAGGAACCTTAATGCATTTTGCAGCTTTGCCATTAAGTACAGAGAGATGATTTTTCCATCGAATTTCTAAAAGCTGTTTTGTGGAAGAAAATGGGTAATCAACATGGAGAATGCCTTTCTTCTGAAAATGCTTTTAGTCTAATATAAATGACAGCTATTTAAAGGCAATCACTTGTGTTTTATATCTCACACAAAAACCAGCAGACACAGTACCCTGCCTTTGAGACAAAACACTGATATATGTGACAGAACATCTCAAGCAGTAACAATCATAAACCATAGATTCAGCAGTATCAAGCAAAACCAACTGAAATATCCTCCCCATTTTTTGCTCTTGTTGTTCAGTCTTTTAACTGATATTGTGCTGTATTTTGTTGTGAATAACTAATTATCTGCACCAGACAGGTACAGGAGATGAAAATCACATTCATTCTCCAGTATGTACACTGATAACTTACACATCTGTTAAAAATAGAGTAGGTTTCAAAATATCACCTAGGAGGTATTCTGTTCTGTTCAGTGACCTTTGGAAACTCTAGTCCAATGAATAACTAGTGATGCGCAAGTAAGTTGAGAGACAGTAGATAAAAAGTGCCTATAACCTTATTTGTTATCTGTTACAAGGATAGCTATGGCAAAAAGATATACTGCTGTTTCATAATCTGTCTGAGAGAGAAAATCAATGAGAACATAAACTTGCATCCCTTTAAGTTGAATGTTCATGGAATTTATTATACTGGACAATTAAAAATATAACATGGAGAAAAAGTGCAATGAATTGTATAATCTAAGTATCTGATTTAATGACATTTTGCTACCTTACAGGCATTTGTTCATATGCCATCAGTCATATTATGGTAAATCCAGCCTTGCATTCTAACATTTTATGTAGAAAGAAGCTTAACTGTGTTTGCTTCAAGATGGCAAAACTTCATATTACCAGAATGTTGGTAGAATATTGGAGGAATTCAGCAGTGGCAATCTTGCATCCATCAGAAATCTCTGTAAGCGCTATGATGCATGACAAAGCTTAAGGCCTTCACAATATACAGCCCATCTGGTTTTGATCTTGTGGCAAAGAAAGTCTGCAGTCCGGGGAAAATTACGCAATCAAAAGCCAAGGAAAACGCACCAAACCCAGGAAGGTGGGATGCAGCATAAAGTTTAACTACTTCTTTTTGTGACATTTTTACCCACACTACCAACAAAGTCTTCACTGCCAGCTCTGATTATAGCTCACATAATTCAGGCATCCATAAACATATCTGTTGCACATAGACATTGCCTAGAGACAACAAAAAATGCTTTTGAATTTTTTGTTCTATAGTAACTAGATATCTTCCATTATGCAGATGTGCAAAGAAATCACGCGGGCTAAAAGTTAAAAGACAACACAATTCCATGCCACAAGCTAAGTCACATGGGCTCTTCCCAATAATCAAATGCCTAGTTAAGGGTTGACATAGTTATGAGGAAAAAGAGTCTGGATACTGCTCTGCAAGTAGCTACATCTGAAACTTCTTAAAAACATGAAATGCTTATCCTGTTGTACCACTCACATTTTATTGTTCAGAATAAAGAGTGGACATAATTAATCAAAATGCAAATAATTTTAATCTTAGCCATTTTTAATTTCATAAGTAATTGCATTATTTCTTATTATAGAATTTTTTTTCCTATTAGAGAAGAAAAACATACACTTACCCTCTCCAAAGTAATTTCTTCAAATTCATATTCAATTTCTGTTCCATTGACCTACAGAAAATGAAACCAGAAAATTCCTTAAATGCACATGCAAAGTAATTTCATAGGGATATTGTACAGCTATTCCAGTATGATCAGTTTACACAATCAACACATAGGTGAGGCTATCTAAATTATAGCCCACTTGGCTCTTGTTTGTCTTGAATAGCAGGTAATGAAGCCTATGAACCTGAAAACAGTAACAGCTCAGCACCTGCGAAATAACAAGTCACTCATATGATTTGACTGATATATGATACAGTGTGTTGGTGGACTTGGTACAAATGTTTAAATAGTTTCTAAGGTGATAGTTTCATGTCAAAAATAGAAGACCTGTTTCTAAAAATTGCTCCCACAAATGGAAGAAAGATTAATTATTCATTGCCTTATGAGCTCCAATTTACCTTGTACTACAAAACCAGACAGGAAAGTCATAGTACTTAAGTAAAAATCACTCACACATAGATTTCACATACACTGAAATATATCTTGTTTACTATATTAACCTAGTGCAAGAACATGACAGAGGACCTATGCAATAGACAGCTGAATGGCAAAAAGGCACAGAATGTTAATGTAATTCTTACGCTGAGTTTCAGTGTCAAAATAAATTAAACTACAAAATGTAGAGCACCAAAATGAATTGCACTGGACAAGAAATCTATCAGCTCAAGACATGTCACTGATTTAAGCAGTATTGTTCCAAGAAACCTTGTTCCAGTCTGGCATGGATATTTTCTGTCGCTCTAGGCAATTCACTTAACATTCCTTCCTTTGTTTCCACATATCCTTCTCATAGTACTGCGTCTGAAAAAGCTATGAAAGCTGACAGTATTGTCAGGAAACTGCAGAGTAATGAAAACACTTCTATTATTAAAACCTGAGAAGAACCCAGTGACCCTTGGCTGTGGCTAGGCAGCAATTCTTTTTTATTTGACAAGAAAATATTGATTAATTGACAGTAATAGCTATTGCTTATGAATCATGACAGTTCAATTTTTGTGATGACAGGATATTTCCTGGAAAACAGCTTTGCTTTATTGTTTTATTTAATTTATACTTAATGAAAAAAAAAAAAATAAGAATTGTAAAAGCAAAACTGACACCTTAGGATTGACCAAAACTTGGAGAGACAAATCTGTTATTTCTCAGAACAAGTATGTTTATTACTCCTCCCCACTCCTAACCACTAATTTCCTGCATTAGCTTTCTAACTGCAATCAGCAAACACAATACACAAATCATTCTTTATCTAGTCAAGCACCTTTCAAGTGCAATTACCTACTTCTCTTGTGAATATTATAACTAGGTACGTATATCTACCAAACAAAAGCTTCCTATAAATGCTACCAACTATTTAATTTGTCTGCAATTCAAGCTCTGATAAACCACAAAATCAGCAATAGAAATACAATCCCTAGAATCTGTATTCAAAAGGAAAGAGGAAGAAGAAGTCCAAAGAAATAGCTCATGCTTAACAATGAAACAAAACTACAGCATCAAGGAATAAAATATTTAATACATACATGATATCTGGGTCTTTTTACATTATTACAATCTGGTAATCACACTACACTAAACCCAGATATGAAAAAATATTTTACTACAGGATATTTTATAGGATATTTTCCTGTTTTATGTTATCACTTTAATTCTTTCTGCATGGACTCTTCTATTAATACAGTCAACTTACTAGGTATGAACAGCTTTATAGCTCATCCATTTCTCGCCCTTTCTTGTCTAATGATAATGAAATCAAAGCTATCTATATGTCTCTGTTTCCATGAACTTCTCTTTCATCTTAGGTTGGTGGATAGCTCTGATCTATGTCTTCAATTCCTCAGTCTTGCTCTATAAAGCTGCCTTTACTTCACTGCTTATAATCACTTTTCCTTTGCATTAAAAACTCGTTAGTGCAGCAAAATGGGAAAAAGCAGGACATGAGAAGTGAGCAACCTCTGTATAAAGATGAAAGGGGAAAACACAAGCTGAATACTCAATTTGTAGCTGCACACAAACTATTATCTTGATTATGGTCATCTGAGGATGACCATAATCCACAGTCATGATTCCAAAAGGGTCTTCAGTTCAAATCACCATTAATCACAGCAGAGACCTATTACCAGGTTCCATAGCAGCAGGCTTGATATGTATTACAATGATGGTCTTGTTCCAGCTCCTTTATTTAAGCATATCTATCTACATATGAATTCATTGCCCTGTTTTTCTTGTTGGTCGCTCAGACCAGTGCAGTTACTTCATAAAGGATCTAATAAGATGTTGCACCTACTTGAGGCAGGTGCAATGATGCAGCATGGTATGCAGTGCCATTCATTGCTAGCACAATTTTATTTCATATTTAGACTCTTTGGCTGCACCTACGCTGCTAAATTAGAGTCAATTTTCAGCCAAGTCTCAGTGCTTAAGGCTGTTTCTGTCTGGAGCCCGCTGGAAGCAAATAGCCCAGGAGCAGCCAACAGTTAAGCAGGAGGAGAATCATGGCTCCAGCGCCGGAACTGGCTTCTCTGTCCTCTCATTTAGCAGCATATGTACGTACCCTCTGTTTTTGTCCATTTTAGCTTGATAGTCTCTGGCTTGACAAAGCACCTAAACAAGCTGTCTGAACACAAAACTTCCATTTCTTGCATTTCTATGAGTTTTCTGAATTCTGCTTTTATATCAGATTGCAGCAAGAACACAGCAAAATTTACTATGTCCTGTACGATCCCAGATAACTGTGAAAAAATCCAAACCTTTTCATGTGGTTTTCTCTTTCCCACAGTCAAAGAAATTGTCAGCATTGAGAAGTCAGTTTGGGAATATTTCCCATTTTTCAGGAGTGCAAGGGTTGACATGACAAATGTCTTTAATCTTACCAACATTTTATATTTATAAACCTGAAATGAGAGGTAGCACTCTTTCTTCTCAGTGAGAAGACACAGGCATTTCTAGGTCTCAACTCACTTCATTCTACACTAGCAATCTCAGGTAGGTTAGACGAACTGTGCCCCTGAGTTTTCCTTTCTCTTTCTGTACAAATAGAGTCTAAAAATGGTGTGCAAAGTTTGGAGTTTTTTGCCTTAAATCTGTTTTCTTTGTATTACTCCTACCTATAGGCTGATAACAAAGTTCTTGCTTAAGGGATATCATATGTCTTTCATTGTTATATATCAGTGAAAGGTCAGAACACTGTTTTAGCAGCTTTTCTTATTGCTTTTTTGGACTTGTCTGCACCTGTAACTGGCAGCACATGCACAGCATATCCAGCACCTGCTCCCACAAGCCCAGTTAGTCTCCCCCCTTCTCCAAAAGCTCAAGCCAAGATCCTTTGCCGTCGGCTTCCCTCTGTGACTTGGGACACTAATATCACCTCTCTGGAGGAAGAGTCCTCAATGCCATCTGTGACAATAACAGACCCAGAGGACTCTGGCAGAAGCTGGTAAGTGCACAAGATGAGGTCCATGGGAGGATGCGATCTGTCAGTCTGTAAGCAAAAGTTGTCTCATCCAGGAACATGTTTTATTTCCAGCAGAACAGAAATGATGTTGACCACGACAATATACATAAGTGCCACATGAGGAACAGGTCTGCATGGAAACTTTAGATAACTTGAAGGGCCTTGGTTGCCCTGTTGTTCAGAAGCAGCATCGCCAACATACACTTCAGATGCAAGAGGGCTTCCCCGTCTCTTGACCTGACATATGTTTATTACCCAGAGTCTGATGAACTTACAGCCTCTGTAGAATGAGTCACCAAATTCAATTAAGTCCCAATATCACATTCATAAGTATGTGGGGTAACAGATGCCTTTCATTTACATCTGTACCTACTGTACTGAAGGGCTTTCGTAGAATCATAGAATAGTTCGGGTTGGAAAGGACCTTAAGATCACTCTGTTCCAACCCCCCTGCCATGGGCAGGGACACCTCCCACTAAACCATGTCACCTTTAAGAAAGAGATATAATATATACTAACTACCCGGATTCCAGCATTCAAGAGAGATTTCCCAGTGAAGCTCAAATTACTACTACCCCTAGAATTCACTTATCTTTCTGAGATGAAAGCGCTAGTTATCTTTTTCAGGAGAATGAGAAGGAAGGAACAGGAACAGAGTTTTTTATATATTTTTTTGTTTGTTTGTGAAAAACCTGAAATAAAGCTCAGCACAGAGAACAGCAAAACAGAGACCCAAGACGTGACAGACTCAGATCTGCCTGCTCCTTTCTGTGAGAATTTATTTTGACTTTCCAGGAAGTCTCTCTCAGCGCAGTTTAACAATGGCGTAAGCAGCTGAAGTAGCCCCTTAATGACAATCAGTTCTACAGAATGTTAGAGATTCCTAAAATCCTGGAGAATAATGCTCTGTTGGGTTCTGCATTTTCACATACTCTCTCACTTTGCTAAGACATTTATAGATATGTTTTTTCTCATAATAATAATATGATACTTTTTATACTTCTACAGTGATTTGATTTGACAGACCTGTTTACACTCAAACAAGTAAGCACTGCCTGATTCTTTCTTGCTGTATTTCATATCTACAATTTCATCCACCCACTCAAAAAGATAAAGATGGCATCATATGAATTTTAATGATAAGAACTATATTACAGTAGTGACAATGGCATCAAAACAGCTCCAATTTATGCAACTGTAAGATTTTGAAACCACTGCACCTATTCTTTCCAACAAAATTTGTCATTAGAGCTGTTTGTTATGCTGAGTCATATTTTTAAGAAGTGAAAGTTTTGCCTAAAGATTACGACATCTGTAGGCTTTCATTACAAACCAAACCCATTTTTAATTATAGTGAATTGGATATTGTTTTTCAGCTGCCTTTAAGAAAGAAAACTGCTTCTTCTACTTTTATTATCATATGCATTGGAAGATAGCTACTCAGCCAGTGATTTTCACTCCACAGACAAATTGTATTCTTTCGGCGGTTAGGCCAGTTGCCTAACCACCCAAACCTCACCAGAATATAAGATTGCCAAATTCTTGTTGTACAAGGAACCATAGGATGTATTTGCCCTTTAGAACTTTCCAATTGGCTGCATAATTAAGAGGTCCATTTTACATTTCTGAAACATCAAGGCCATTTGGGTAGTTTAATGAGGATAAGGTTTAAATAACCCTTCATGATTTCTTTTTTATCAGCAGGACCAAAGAGTGATCCTTATTGAGTCCTTTGCCATCTCCAGATTAAGGTTATTTCTTCATTAATATCTAAGAAAACCTGCTGATGTCCTTTTGATACTGTTTTCCAAGAGCATTAAAAGTTTCCTTTCTAAATGCATACAAATATACAGAAAGCATTCTTCTGCATTTCTGATTTCAAATATGATGATTTTGTGTTTCAAACCGTCCTAAAGAGGCTGACAGAAAGTTTTGCATGCTAATCTTCTTTATCTATGTGAGTGCCTTTTCTGAGCTTTTATTTAATGTACGCCACATCTATTTTCAATCACAGTGCGTAACTAAGCACACTCATTGTCATCCATATTGCCTTTAGGAAACTAGGACAATATATTAAGTTCTTTGAATTAAAAGTTACCATAATCTAAAACTTTCTCATCACAATACTACTGTTCTGGTATGAAGAATGCAGACTGAAAGACCATATGGTTTTGAAAGAAATTTATACTTAATCAGGAATAGGTCTTACAGTGTGTGTGCAATTGATTTGTGAATCCTTGCACAGATGCCTGCAGAGCGCTCAACCACCAGCCATTTTACACCTTTTAGGGAAAGTATCACCTTTGACACACTATTAGAAGAGCTCCCAGAAGCCAAATCCAGCTCTTGGTCAATGCCTATAAAGATCTGCAGCACATTCAAAATCAACTTGTATCCTGCTCAAAAGGTGCTCTCTTTTGATCATTCTTTTCTTCTTAGATGTCTTCTATATCTTTTCCCAGGTGTTACTTTTTAGTCAGCTTTTTTCACTGTTTGTGTACCATACTCATCTTTCCCCCTCTTTTTTTCCTCCCTCACTGTTTTTTCTCCCCTTTGTGGGTTTTCTTGGTTTCATTCTCTTGGAGACATACTCATTTAGCAAGTAGCTATTATTACTATTCTTTGGTTGACTCCCAGATCCCTAATTTTATCTTACCTTACCTCATATCTCAAATCTTGTTCAGAACAAAATAATCATTTCTGTATCTATTGTCAATCACCATCTCCTACCTCTAATCACAACTTCTTATTGTCTTCACCTCAGCCTCCACCAATTTCTCTGATTTCCATTCTTTTGATGTTTTTTGTTTCTTCCTTCTTGCTACCTCAAAATCTGTTCTTTTTCTCTCACAATTGGATGCACACACATACATACTGAATTGAGCACTTTATCTAATCACTCTTCATCTAAAGGATTATTATTAGCTTTCCAGCTTGTCATCTTTTCCAGCTAAACTTTTAACATGAGCTCCCATATACACCACATAACAAAAGTGCCTGTTTGCAACTGTAAGAACATAATATATTTAATTCAGACCCATCACAAAACTCCCACTTTCATAAGCATAATCCATTGTACAGATTAAAGCAGAGATCATGATTTCAAATGAGGTTCACAGTAAGTGGAAATGAAATGACATCAGTGTATGAATTCTGTTTAGGCTAGCACCTCCAAGATGTATAAAATTAGTATCAACAAAAGAAGAAGAATGCAAATTTCAGCTTTTGTGCTTACAGCTTTGTATCTTGCACTAAGAGAAATTCACATGCCACCATATTAGCTTTCTAACAGGTAGGAATCTAAATTAAGTCGTCATCGAGGCTTTTTTTTTCAGGCATCAGAAGGGGCTGATTATGCTGTGTGCCTTAGTCTTCTGTTTGAATTGCCATTCAAAGTACCTGTTTGCCCACAAATAGAGATACTTTGACTTTTAGGATTTGAATCCTTCAAAGAAAATTTTTAAAAATGTAAAATTCATTATATTCCTGTCTCTTAAATCTAGATCAGTGCAGGAATTTGAAACAGTGAATTCCAGAAAAATAGAAACAGTCGTTTTTGGGTTTTTTTTCCACTAAATTACATTCTTTCTTGTGCAATTCGGGTCATTTTTGATACGGCTGCAGAAGTTTGCAGTTACTCTGCCTTTCATTTTCTTCTGTGTTTCTGCCACTGCTGACACCCTAACATATGAGTTATCATAAACACTCCATTTGTCAGGTTCCTATATCTCTGATCCATTTCAGTTGTAGAAGAAAATCCATCAAACTTTTCAGCAGTCTGAACAGTGCATCCATTTCTGGAAATGATTTTCCGTGGCAATATTTCATTCAATGCACAAGATACATAAAAATGGAAAACTGCTGTTGCTTGACTGACCTTATTTCATCAACAAAGATTATAAAGTACTTGTAACGTGGGACTTACAAGGTTATTTTAATAATGTTTAATACTGTAATTTGCATAATTTTATTTAAAGGTTGATAACTGCAGTTAGAGTATTTAAAAGGCAGACACTAATGCATAACTGGGTTGTTTGATTCATTTAAACACTTAAGATAAATTTTTCTCTCAGTTTTATGAAAAAATCAATAGCATACTAACTGGCAACATTTTAGGCAAGCAAATAATAGAAATAATTTACTTCATCCTTTGATATCTGTGACATGTTTATGTAGTAATTATATAATGAAATATATGTAAGATATATAACAAGCATTCCCCTTTTCCTCAATAACTATAGAAGTAACACTATTCTCTTGAACTTTGTTAAATGACAACATACTCTGACATACTTTTGCACCTAAAATTATCTCCCAGTATCTTTGTTTACCTACTCCATTCACTACTCCCTGACCCAATGCTTTTGAATAAACCACAATCAGTGAATTCTCTTGGGCTCTTTTCTTCTCATGGGTTAACGAGCACAAGTACTGAAGGCTAAACTGTACTCTCAGTAACACTGGTGCAACCCTATCGATGTCACTGGGCTTGGGCTAGTGTAACTGATGTTACATTTATTCATCTGTGGATGTCCCTACATCTGCAGGAGGAGCAGACCTGAAAAGGTAAAGAAAATATCTGCACAAATGATAAAAATGAGTAATAAGAAATATTCATATAATAAGGCATAAGTAAATTTATAGACAAATGTCCATGTATTGCACAGGAAAAGCTTTTCATGCATGAATCACTTGCTTTGCAAGTATTTTTACTGCATCAGAAAGGTTCTCTATTTCTTTTAAAGTCTTGGAAGACTCTTTAGTGTGTGTATGGGCAGGGAGCCACAGTCCTCAGCACTCCACAGCTAAAAGCATAGCAGAATAGCTCCCTCATGCCTAATTAATTTTACTGCAGCAAGAAAAAGAAAGACTATCTGAATGGCTAAAACAAAACCAAAATGGTTTCTGCTCCTTCTCACAAGCTCAGGGAAAGAAAATTGATGTAGCTGTTGCTCACAGGGATTAATAGCGCACACCCTGAGAAGCAGCTAATAAAGGACCATTGATCACCACCAGTCATGGAGTAAGCCTAGCCAAAATTCAGCAAATTGTCCCAAATGCTGTCAGCTGTCTTGGTAGGAAAACGTGTTTTTTGCGTCAGTTTGAGAGAAATTTCTTTCTTTTTTTTTTTTCCCCCCATGAAAAAATTTTCAACTTAGATCTAAGGAGAGGAAAAATCATTTTTAATCACCTTCAGTTTCATTTCTGATACAAAGATACAATTTTGAAAGGTGAACCTGAATGTTACCTTTGAAATAACTTTTATTCACTGCCATAGTATTCTGAAAAAAAAAAAGATATGTGCTTTTAAAGTTATCTGTTAATGACTGCAGGAAACAGCAGAGCTGCTCCACTGAAGCACTAAGGAAAAAGGCAAAAGAAAGCTGGAGAAAAGTGCTGATGCATTATGCTCTTCAGAGCATGCACAAAAAGCTTGCACTGCACAATAAGCTCCCACAGATGAAGAAAGTAGTCTTGGGAAAAAAACTATGTCGGGAAAAAACCTATGGCAGGAAAAATATTCTAAGCACATTTTTAATACACCAAAATGCACAACTGCAATACAGAAATAATTTGTAAATGTTTAATGTTATGCAGTACTACTTTAAAATGTCAAGTATTGCATCAACTTTCAAAAGTAGAGCATTATTTGACAGTTATATGAAGTCTCTTTAGCATGTTCTCCACGGGTATCCTGACATAATCAAACCTGAGATTCCAACATCTAAACTGTAAGCTATTTGGCAGGAGAGGTGTGGAAAATATTTTGGTTCTTACTTCAACAATATGCAATGAACTTTGTGATCAATGATCATTACAGTGGATTTGTGTATATGCCTTGGACATCAAATTCTCTAATTTCTAGTAAGTAGACACTCCTGGGCTTTACTTCACTGTATATGCTCGCTCCACAGAAGTGTTAATTTTCAGGGTTAAGTTTTTTTCTGCCTCACCCTGTATTTGGAGTCTCTATTAGGGCCTGTAACAAAAGCTCACCTGCACCCCCAGAAAAGAACATAAAGACAGCAAGCTTACAGGGAGAGCTTTACTGAGTTTACCAAGTGCCTAAATCCAGCTACTGGCAATTTTCACACTAAACATACGTATGTATACATATAGATGGGTGAGGGGGACATAATGAGGCCACTCGTAGTACTTTTGTGTGAGTACTGAATGGGTCTGCACTGTTCTGTTCAGCCATGTGCACACTTGTATATCTGTCCTGTTTGTGTATATGCGTACTGCGAATACAGGAGCAGCTACTGGTTGGACACTGCAACACGGAGTGGCAGCAGGCTTACCTCTATCAGGCTACCAAATTCACCAACCCCTTAGCAACTTGTAATAATTCATGCACAGGTATTGCAAATATACTGGGTTTTGCTATCACAGACTATAACACGACAGGTGAAACTGAGAAAAAAAAAATGGTTTAGCTTTGCAGGCTTATGGTCATATTTCCACCAAAGCAGAAAGATTAAAGATGTGACAGGCTCATAATCTTTCTGAGTGGTTCTTCACTAAGAATTGGCAGGGAAAGAGCAATGTCTAGAAAGAGAATTGGAAATAAGAAACTGTGTTCAAAGTGTATATGATGGCAAACTATAAAAAATTAAAGCTTCAATAAAACAAGGGAATGCCTACAAAATATAAATTAACTAGGTTTTAGGTACAGCCAAAAATAAAAGAGATGTGAAATTCAAGAACTGTGTAGAAAATCAAATATAATTTGTTTTCCTCTAATAGGTCTGCATATAGAAATAAGGTTCATTGAGACATGTAATTGGAATGGGGGTGTTCAGCCCTGACTAAAGACCAACCTGTGTCACTGATGAGATCAGGCTCCTTAAGTCATGAGAATGGCTCCTGGAGATTGGTCCCTATTTTGAAAGAAAGATGGACATCTTTCAACAATGTCAAGATATATGAGAAAATGTTTCATAAACTAGAATATATTTGTCTCCTTCTACATGAAAATCAAATGCCTGGAAAAAGAAAAAGGAGCACTTCTCTGACTTATTTTGCAAACAAATCTCAAAGTAATACACAATGCCTAAGAAAAGAAATGAAACAGTATCGAACATAAAAAGCTTCAAATTACATTTGTCCTCTGGGGGAATAACACGACATCATATGGACAGTTGGAAACTTTTCCAATTTATAGAATAACAAAGAGCACTACTAAGATAACAGCAATTTGTTTCTACTAAAGAGAAAGACGATGGTGAAATCAAAGCGATTGATCAACCTTGTACTCTTCATGTTGTTTCAAAAGTTATGATAGCTCAATAGTTTCAGATAAACCAATGCGCTATGCTCAACTTTCTGTCACCTTCTGCAAAGTCAAAGTCTTGAATTTGGACATCATACAAGACTAGTTTTTTTATGACCACGCTACTGCCCAATTAAGCTGGGTAAAGAATGAAATAATTGCACGTGCTAAAATCCAGTGCAGTTTTTTGCCCAGGTAACATAAACCATCACATATTCATCATAATTTATGACTAAAAAGAATACAAAGTTTTAAACTGTTGCCATCTTTATGCAGAACAATTTACAGCACAAATCACTTGACAGATGATTGAATATGTTAATGCAAGATAAAGAAAAAGCACTTCAATTGTCATTTCTTTTTATTAATAATCTCCATAGAATATAAATTTATCTCATGTAGGCTTCCTTAATTTCTATTACCCTTAAATTAAGCCAGTCCTGTATAGAAAATTATGAAAGGTGTGATTTTTAAGATCAGAAAAACAGGTGTCTGTGGTATATTTTTGTTTTTTACTATATGGAGAAATATAGGTCATCTAAACACTGGTAAAAAAAACTAATTTTCCACTGAGGCTGATCCACCAGATCACTGCCTTAAAAGTAACATGGGTTTTTACTAAGTAAAATGTGGGTTAGAAATGAGTCACATTCCAAAACACACAGCTTGCAACAGTGGGGACTTTGCTTCAGAAAATCATAGATTCATAGAATAGTTAGGGCTGGAAAGGACCTTAAGATCATCCAGTTCCAACCCCTCTGCCACGGGCTGGGACACCTCACACTAGACCATGCCAGCCAAGACTATACCCAGCCTGGCCTTGAACACTGCCAACGATGGAGCATTTACTGCTCCCTTGGACAACCCATTTCAGTGCCTCACCACACTCACAGTAAAGAACTTCTGTATATGTAACCTGAACTTCCCCTGCTTCAGTCTGAACCCATTATCCTTTGTCCTGTCACTACAGTCCCTGATGAATATTCCTGAAGCCTAGTTAAATTTACAGCATGGATCAGCTAATCTCTGGCTAATGATAGGGAGAAATATAAGAATTTAAGTAGTTGCTTTTGCAGTTTTATTAAAGCAAGATTTATTTATAATGCTGTAGGAAAAGAGAAGAACACACTGCAGCTACTCTAGGATTTAACACAAATACTGTGAAGAGCCCCTCCTATAGAAAACACAAAGGATAATGCTAAGAGCAATGCATAAAAGTTTATGAGGGAAAGCAATCTTTTCTTTCCAATGTTATTACTACTGTTGCATTATGTACTGCCAGAATAACAACCTTGCCTTGGCTGAACTTTAAAATGTAGATAGAAAAGCAAAGCATCAATCTAGACATAAAAAATATATGCTCTTAAAATTACAAGGGAGGTTTCTCATAAAATGAATTTCAGATATATCTCATCTTAAAAGACTGAAACATCAGAGAAATTAAGCCCTTCCATTTCCGAAAAGACATAAACCCAACACTTCTCTTTTCCACTTTTCATCAAAATTAGTTTTCTCTTTAATACCACGTAGTTACTTTCTCTTTCCTTAGGTTATCCAAGGTCAAAGGAATATGTCCATCTTTGAGAAGAGCGGTCTAAATTTTGCCTAATTAGTCATAGAATCATAGAATAGTTAGGGTTGGAAAGGACCTTAAGATCACCTAGGTCCAATTCCCCTGTCATGGGCAGGGACATCTCACACTAAATCATGTCAACCAACGCTCTGTCCAGCCTGGCCTTGAACACCACCAGTGATGGGGCATTCACAACTTCCCCACGCAACCCATTCCAGTGCCCCACCACCCTCACAGTAAATAATTTCTTCCTTATATCTAACCTGAACTTCCCCTCTTTAAGTCTGAACCCGTTACCCCTTGTCCTATCACTACAGTCCCTGATGAAGAGTCCCTCCCCAGCATCCCTATAGGCCCCCTTC
>JAOEHY010037639.1:47539-69243 GCA_025447955.1 Psilopsiagon aurifrons | reverse complement strand
CGGAGCGGAAAACACAGCATGGGAGAAATGAAAAGCGGAGGAGGCGGGCATCGGCCCTTCCTGCCGGCCCAGCGCGGCAGTGGCAGGCCACCTGCCCCCCCACCCCGCCGCGGCTAGGCCGCCGCCGCTCTCGGCCAACAATGCTGGCCTGAGCACGGGCCCGCGCCCACCACGCTCCTCTCCAGCCCAGGCGCAAGCAGGCCCTGCTCCAGGGAAGCCGCCGAGGCCTCCGCGCCGCACCCGGACCCGCTCCGCCGCCGGCCGCGGTACCTGAACAGCTCCTCATTGCAGCCATCGCCAGCCCCTCCGAACCTCCCGCACCGAGCACGCCCGCACTGCGCAGGCGCACCCCTCCACCGCGAGCAGCGGCAGGCGGCGGCGCACACTGCTTACGTTCCGGTCTGTGACCGCGCGAGAGCGGGCCGTGTCGTGCCGATCCGTGCCGAGCTGATCCGAGCCGGGCCGAGCTGATCCGATCCGTGCCGAGCTGATCCGAGCCGTGCCGAGCCGAGCCGAGCCGGCGGCGGGGCTCGCGCGCAGCCCGCCGCGCGCGGGGGGACCGTTAGGGAGGGAGCGGCGCTACGGCGCCATCTTGGCCAAGGCGGGCAGGCGCCATCTTGCAGCAGGGCCTAGGTGTTCTGTCCCCCTCCGTGGCTGGGTTTTGATCCGCCTTTTACCCCGCCCCGCAGCTCGCTCGTAGTTGGTGTAGGTCTAGGTGTAGCGTAGGTGTGGAACGCTTCTTAAAGCCACCTCATGGGTGCGTTACTGGGGTAAGAAATAGACCTCCTTCAGCCTGTAGCAAAGCCATGTATGAGCCCCTGAGAGCTGATTTTATGCGTGCAAGTATTTATGCTGTTACGGAGAGAGGAGGGTAATAGGATCATCTGACGTGAAGGGAAAACAGACTCACCAGAGGGATTCATCAAAGCATTTCAGACGCTTTGAAGCAAATTGTACCCAGGAATCATTGTAGTAAGCAGCTCTGTAGCACGTAGGCAGCAGTAGTTTTTCTTCCTGCTTTTGATGGTGGTACAAAGAGCCTTCCATCACTTAAGTGGTGTTTTACACGAGTTTGCTGTGAGGTGAAATATGCACACTTGAAAGTAAAGTCAGTGAGACACCCTTTGTAAATGAAAATGAGACTTCGAAGTGTTTCATTTGTTGTCATTAAAAATAAGGTTAGGGAATAAAATCTTAAGTGGCAGTAACATGAAACTCTCACTTGCAGTGCGCTGCATTATGAGCCACCAGGATGCAACTAGAGGAAGCAGGATACCACCAGGGGAAGGTGAATTTCTGCCAGCATTTGGTACTCAGTAATCTATAAAGGCAGATTTGCGTTAGCCCTTTAAAATACATTGCAAATTACACGAGGGTTTAGATGTTTTACATTGATAAACGTGTTTAAGTCCAGACATTTTAAGCCTTACTTATGTCTCTTCCTGGCATAACCCCATGGATAAAGCAGCATCTGTACTATTTAACCTGGAAATAAGGTTAGAGGCTGAGAAGGTAACAGGGTCTTCCCACACTATAAATGTACAAGAAAGTGGCAAAATTGTGTTAAAGGAGAAAATAATCAGCAGCAATGATCAGAATTTTAGAAAGTAGCTCTGTTCTTCGGTTATTTGAACCAGGGCTGCTTTTTATCTGAGGATGCATAATTCATAGTGATAATCTCAAAGAAAGCCTTAGAAGCTCATAGGAGACTACCAGCCTGATTTCCTGCACCTTAAGTAGAACATTACTTCTTGTACTTTTTCTTTTCCACAGACATCCTGCTACCATTACTGGCAAATTTTGCTGCTGCCATTTATAGTACATTAATGATTCCTTTTAAATTCTTTTCAAGATAAACCATGCTGTTTCGATGAAGAACAGTTGTGATGGAAATCACAGTGAAAAAATATGAGCACTTGTAGTCTTGTTTTTTAAAATAACTCTAGGCACCCTAAGTGTCTTTCAGGTACAATTTAATCCAAAATTGATGAAGAGGCAGAAGTCTGAAAGATATGAGAATTCTCCAAGTTACCTTAAAATAATCAGGCAAGTTGAGAAACAGATACAAATTAGAAAGCAAAAACCATAAAGCATATGCTGCTTCCAGCCTTCTTGGTGGTTGCAGGAGTTAAGAACATGCTGGGGATGTTGTGAACAGAAATGGTAATTTTTAGAGCTCATAATCAACATCATATGTCTTTTGTCACAATCAGTACATTTAATAAAGATGCATGGAAAAGCACAAAGAATTTTAGTATCAGGGAATGCTGCATAGTAGTAAAATCTCATAGTGCAGATAGTTAATACTTTGGAGCTCTGGTCTTTAATACTCAGCTGCCTGCCTTTGCTCAGGAGAGCCATGAAGTTTGTCTGTGGCACCTTCCATGGTGTACATGCTCTTTACTAAACAGTTTTTCTGGAATGAAAATACGTATGTCCCCTTTGAATAGAGGCTCATTTGGTTCTCTGTTAAAAGATTTTAAAAGGTTCTAATCTAACAGATTTCCTGTTTGTTTTTAAGGATCTATGACCAAAAGAGCTCTCAGAAACAATAACTCTTTGGATCCAACTTAATCATAGAAATAAATACATAATAAATAAATACACAGCACCTGGTATTACTGAATCAGCACTGTAAAAGCAACAGCTAATACACCAAAAAGTGTAACACTGAATTAGCAAGTAGAAGCATGCTATTGGGTATAGGGGGAGTACACATTGAGAAGTGGATATGACAGGTCTTCAATGAGGATGCTGGGTGTTTAAAAAGCTAGTGTATGGTTTTGATTTGAGATAGAGAAATTTCTCCATTACCTCAAGGAACATGAAATTGTACTGTTTCTGTATACAGTGTAAATTTTGGACCTGCACTGATGTTGGTACATATCAACATTGGCTGCATTGTATTTGTTGTTTGGTGCAGCGTCTCACCTTCATCTGAGAAAGAAAAACAACTAAAATACCGTCATTCATTGCAGAGGTAAAAACACATTTGTACTTGGTGAAGCTGACTAATTACTCCCAACTTCAGATCCCCAAGATGCTGGGGAAGCAGAAAAATAATCACATTTGTCATTAAAAAAATCTTTGCTATCTTCAGATACCCCTAAGGTGTCTCATAAGAGTAATTGTATCATGAACTTGCCACAAAATGGAGTGTTTGCTGCAGGGGTTTTGAAATCTAAAAGGAATGACTGGGTATCAGCTGCAGATAATGTTTTTTCTTGCTTTTAGGAAGAAGTCTTACCTTACAGCTTTGGGAAAGTAGATGTCCTGTTTTTTTAAATAAAGTGAAACCGGAAACTGTTATAATGCTTATATCCTTCTTTTGAAAATGAGATCATGAGTAAGGTTGGTCTTCAGGACATTGTTAAGAACTGTGTGCTTCAGAGGCAGGTTCCCCTGTTACCTACAGCAGTACAGATTGCTTCCCCATTACTCTTTAATAAATCACTATACATTATTGACACTATACAGAGTTCCAAGCCATAATAAGTACATTATGGCTCAACACCTGTTATATAGTGTTCTTTATACAAAAATTAAGCACTTACTAAACATTTATCACTGTACAGCAGTGACAGACGTACTGTGGTATTTTTCTGCATCAGGTAGAACAAAACCAGTTTGAGGTCTCTCAGGTGTGTGCTGTTAGCTTTAATGGTCTTTAAGAGGTTGACAGAATTATTTAAAAGGTAGAATGCACTTCTCAGTACTCCACAGGTGCATTGTGTGTGATAACAATTTGGAAATACATCCCAATATGTTTTGCAAAAAGGTTTTTAATCATCACTTTGATGGCTAAAGGGCATATGTAACAAGGCTGGCTTAGTTCCAAAGGGGTTCTAACAGAACTGAAGCAATTCTCAACATAGTCATGTCCAAAGTTGAAGTTAATATTTGAACAGATAAAAACATTTACATTAGCCGTACCATTTTTAGAAGAATATTTGAAATGAAGTAAAAAAAAAAAAAAGTGTAGAAAAATTAGTCTGTTAATAGGATAGTTCCACCCAGAGTGACAGCTGGACTTGAAAGGAGAGTGATGGAAGGTCTTTAATCCTTAGAGAACTGCTTTAGTACAGGCAATGCTAGTGGCAGTGCAGAAGAGATACATGGTAGCAAGTGCAGCCTTACTGTTACTTAACTGTAGTTGTTGGTTGCAGTCATGGCAGCATAATGCCTTCCACAGCCTCTGTGGTTACATTAAACAAAAAGGGCTAGAAGGGGTACATGTAAGTCTTCAGCTAAAAACTGAAAAAATTTGCAACACAGACTAGATTCAAGAAAGAGGCATTTCTATAAAAATAAGAAAACTAAAGTATCTGCAAATAACTTGGAGGATTTTCTGAGGTAAATAGAAGACTGAACAGATTGTCAGTAATGCCTAGAGGAAACGTAATCTAAATACTGTTTCAGTGCCCTGTTAATGGGGCAACTCACCACTAGTGCAGTAACTGCATTTCTATTTCAGTTTTGAACTCAGATCCCTAGGCAGAGGCCACCAGCGTCTGTGTTGTTTGCTGCTATTCTATCAATCCCACAAAAGCTTGGCTTTTGTTCAGTTGAACCAATGCTTAGGCACAGTAATTTTATATAAGCAACTAAACATCTTCTCCTAACCAAGTATAAAATATTTTTTTCTTCTGAATTGTCCCATTTGACACTTCAAAATTTAAAAACCCACAAACATTCTTATGATTGAAAAGGTGTTTGAGAAGGAAACCTTTTTAAAAATTGTTTTGGATGATCATAGTTAATGCTTTAAAGTCAGAGAAACACATTTCTTGCAAAAGGGAGAAATTGTTTGGAAACTGTATCTTTAAGGTAATTTCTTAAATAAAATCGGACAGATTTGGTTTCAAATTTTACAATGTTCAGCTTTACTTAACTATTTAACATTTTACTTGTATCAGAAGTACTTACTTGAGTCTTACAATTCTTTGGGGAGGGCAGGATATCTCTTTATCTGATGTTGGTTGAAGGAAAAATTATTGTTACAAATGCTAGTTTAGTGTGGAAGATTCTTGTATAGGCTTAGAGAGACCTATAATGTTGGGATCATTCTTCATGGTTCATGACAGAAAAAAGGCATAAAGACATAGGGTTTAAGCATTCCTTTCTTACCCAATCTGACTTGTATTTGGGTGCTTGAGAAAAGTCCTCAATACCTTTAGAAAGGCCCTCTTTTTCTGTGTACCTGTGAATGTGTATGCAAGAGAGGATTTCCTCATCTACTTACAGTCTTGGGGTAACCAAGCTATATGAAAGACAGTCAATGCACTTCTGTAGACAGGCAGTAAAGAAGACCGATTAGAAGACAAATCCTGACCACCTTCTTAATCTTAGCTCTGTTGCTTGAAAATCAAGAGATTGAAGGATGAGAACCTATTTCCCTTCCACAACTGCCTGCAACATTTAGCCTCTTCCCGTAGCAGAGCACAGGCGTCTGATCTGAAGGACAGGCAGGCACAATTCCCAGTGCAGAACAGCTGAGTGTAGTCTCATGCTTCATGACTTAGCCTTATTTTTCAGCATTATTTTTCAGCTTATTTTTAGCTTTATTGTTCTAGCAGCAATTCAGGACTGCTTCAGGATTAAGCAGCGGGGAAGTGTTACCCAGTTATGTTACGAATGAATGGAGGTACACACATGGTGTAGTAGGAATTTTAAATATTTTTTGGATTTTTGTAAAAGGATGTTTACATTTTCGATATATCAACTGCTAGAAATTTTGCTTAAGTGGTCTGTATCATAAAAGCAAGAGAGTATCTAGAAATAAACAGACATCTCAGAGAATTGAGGCCCAACTTAGGAACTGTGCTCCAGGCAATGGTTATTGAAATAGCTGAGTTTAAATTTCCACATTTGAAATACTTTTTCCAGTGCATTTTAGATTAAAAACACAGACGGGCATGACCAGTAATTATTTTAGATTTCCTGACTGCTGCTTCTACTGTACAGCTCTGCCTGGGACAGGTCCTGTATGACACAAAGGCAGACTGATGACAGGAACCAGATTTATATCCCATCCCTTTCCAGGGCAGAAACCCTACTGATGTGGGTGAACCCACAGTAATCCTAAATTAATTCGTAAATGTATTTCTACATGTAATGATGGTTATTAGTCATGAAAGAAAAATTTCTGCAGGGAAAATGGCTTATAAAATGAAAATACTTCATCAGCAATTATTTTCTTATTCTCCCTTTACAAGATGATTAACTGCCACTTGTTTACTGCCTATATGGTAAATTATATAAACACAGAATCTAAAGACTGGTATTTTTAGTTGAGTAGCTCCTTGCTATTGTCAGAACATCTTTGACGAGGTTCTCAGCAGCCTCCAATATGATGCAAGACTAGACTATTTCTAGCTTTAGAATCAGTAATTTTCTAATTGCTTGTCTAAAAATTTAATTCAAGCCATGTAGTGGTTTAAAATGGGGCATGTATGTAGCATTATATATTGTATTATGAAGGAGGGCATTAACTTTGCTTTAAGTTGTATGGTACAGGCTCTCCTGGCCTAAATTTTAGTCTTCATGTACTTGAGCATGACTTCGTCTTGGTTTGAATTGGAAAACAACTTTCTTTTATTTCTCAAGGCATTTTACAAGAAGAAGCTTCAGGAAAGAAAAATTAGACGACTAAGTGCAAAATAGAAGTATAAAATTTATTTAAAACCACCCACAAAGTTCTGTGTAATCAGGAATGATACAATTTGTAATAGTCTTTTTAAAAACTCATGACAAGATTTAAAATATATTTTCAATTACAGTATTCATTTAGCCTTATTCAGTTAGGACAATAAAAAAAAAAAAAAAGAAAGTTTACGATCTAAACAGATGAGACACACAAGAAAAATAGAACAGAACAGACAATTTCCACAACAACAATTTTTACATGTATGTTTCAATACTAGTATCAACATTTCAATGCATCTTGCTACATAAACATGAAATCATGTACAACAACTGCTTGCACCAAAAAACATAGCTTAATTAGATCTTTCAAGTAACATGCAGTCACAACTCACAAGTCTTCAAGTACTGCTGGTAAGGGTTCCCTTGTCTGCAAAGAAGATTTTAAGGTTCAGTTTCTGAGCTAGCGTAACTCTTCACAGCTCCACCAGCCTCATGAAGCTGTGCTCAGTTATACTAGGAAAGAATCAGGCCCCAAATGTTTTTTTGAGAAAAGAAGTAATTTTTATACCTTCTCCTGTAAATACTGTGACATAATGAAGTGCTTTTTCTTTCTGATTTTTTCCTCCCTGTACATAATCTTTTGTTTTAAAAAGTTAATTTTATGTTCCAGATCTAAATAACAGTAGGTTGTTAACTGGAAATAATCCAAAACCTCAAATTCAAAGTTGAAAATAAGTATCAAATGCATCCCAAAGAAAGAAAGAAAAAGAAGAAAGAAGGAAAGAAAGAAAATGATGACTTTGTTTTGGTTTTTGCTTTGGCATACTGAAAAATCTTTCAGTTTTGCAAAGCAGGAAAGCATTCATTAGCCATAGCATTTCAGTACAGTGTGTCCTTACCTATGACTATTTTTTCTTATGAGCAAATTCTGAACAGTATTTATGACCTGGTATGATACTGTCACATTATGAAGAGCTGTCTCTTCCAAACTGAACAATTAGTTGTTGCGGACTGAAATGTCTGAATGCTTGTATTGGCTAGAACTGGCTCTCTTTTAGTGGTATTGGGATATCATATCTGTTTTTCTTGCCTACAGTTATTTTTTCATTTTGAGGACAAGAGATTCATAATGTTCAGATGCTGCCTTTCGAGCTGCATGGATCAGACTGGCATTCACAAAGTCAGTACAAAATCTGTTCCAATTAGGCCCTGCAGTATCACTGCAGTTTAGAAATTTAAGAATGAAGCTATGTTTTCTTTTCCTCAATCTTTTTTTAAAGATAAGTTTGCATTGCATTGCATTTCATAAATGCAATGTAGCGGGGCTTGATGCTTACAAAAAGCTTCTACTGGCAGCGAGGGAGGCTCTGCATGACTCAAGCATACAGGACAGTGCCAACGGTTTCACTGTCAAGTAGCACCACAGTTAGGGCAGTCAGAAAACGTTGGCTTTTAGCTTTGTGTCTCAAAACTCACTGCCATGTGAAAGCACCACACAATACTGCACACCCTGCTGGGTCTTAAGTCAGACAAGAACTGAGTTCAGCAGATTGTCACAACCCCATTTTATACAATCAAGTAAAAGGGATGAAGTTACAATAAATGGAAGCAAGTATTTTAAGAAAAAAAAAAACAAACCCAAAGCTTAGTAATAGTACTGTTGACAACTCTGTAAGATTTCTGGCCAGGCTGTTACCTAGAGGTACAAATCTTTTACCACATTCTCTTTGTAGACAGTCTTGGGAGAAGGACAGCCAATAAAAGTGAATACTTGAAAGCTGATAAAAACCAAGCCAGTTTCTTTTCAGCCTGTATTTCTAAAGTAAGAACAATCTGGATGTTATTGGCCACTATGTGCACAATAGCGATATCATGAAATTGATTTCAGATGATTCTACAAATCAGTCACTCAGTAATGGTTTTAATTTATTCTACTGACTGTTTACACCATCATTAGTGTAATGGGGTACTCCAAAGGACGTAAGCTAAATTGACATCCATTTAAGGCCCCTTTATCCTTTTAATGTGATGCAAACAACAGTAGTATAAATGAGACTCAGGGCTTTCATTATTGTAGATGAGTTCCAAACCTTAGACCCTTTTCCATTACAATATTATAATAAAGATACAGATAACACATGTAAAATATTGACCAGGTCACAAAAACTTTCTACAACAGTATTAAAATGTTCTGTGGCAACAACTGCAATACTGAACACCAAACTAGCAGTTCCCTTGCTCCACTGCAACGGCACTTCTTTGGAATGCAGTTCATCTGCTATAACTGGTAACTCTGTAGATTAACTGGTGAATCTGTCCTCCTTCTTACATACATAGTTTTATGAGATCTACACTTGCATCCTATGACTTCATGAGGAAAGCTGGTAAGGTGTGCAAAGTGTTAAAACCAGCATTGCTAATCAGTCACACCAGCCAGAGCAAGTCACCTTCATGTTAAGTTATTTAGCACCCCAGGCTTGCATTCACTGCAAGTATCCTGTTGGGAGATTCTAGCACTTAAATATAAATGTGGGTGGAAATACTACATATATAATGGTCCAGTAGAAGAAAAGAGGAAAATATACTGTTGTGGGAAGAGTTAACGTTACAGCATCGAGAAGTATCTTGTATATTTTAAAACTGAAGTTACAAGTAGGTGGTTAAATACTGCAGTGTTGGGATGATGAACTAGGAACTGGATTGAGAAAAGAACCTGAAGTCTGTAAGTCTCAGAAGGAGGAAAACAAGTGATGCTGACACCCCTATACCCTTTAATAAAAGGCAGTAACTACTTATTTTCTGCTCATGCTCAATCAATTCTACTTGCTGCTACAGAGAAGGAACATCTTTTTCCACAAATAGTCCTATGTTAGTTAGGGCATTTAACTTCAGCAGTACGTGGGTTTCTCACAAAGACTATGACTGATCAAACCAGAAGATGTAAAGGAACGCTCCTGCTTTTGTACTCTGTAGGGTTTCATATCAATATTTAAACAGAGCTGGCAGAATAACTCCGAAGAAAAAGGAGCATTCCACAGAGATGCTAGCAACAGAAGCAAAAATCTTGTACTCTGAAAGAGGGTGACTTTTCCTTCTCAGGTGGTGAGCAGTTTTTTGCTCTTGCAAAGTCTCTTAGAAGTTTGGCTATTTGCAGATTTAAGAACAGAGTGTAACAGTTGCATCAAGAAATACGAAAATTAACTGAAAAATTTAGTTTGATTTAAAAAGAAAGCACTGATTGTGACAGATTAATGGATTATTCCTCTTTCTTGGAATGAAAAAATATCCAACTGCAATATTCTAGGCTCCCTATGAGAGAACATGAAATAAAAAACAACCCCTAGAATTATCATAATATAGAACAACAGGTGACTGAAAGAAACTTATTTTGGAAGAGACACAGGAGAATAAATCCTTACGATATTCCTGAGATGAAGACTGGCTGATTTACATACAAAGCAGTGACAGTGTGTGTGGAGGATTCAAAAGCAGGCCAACAGCTATACTGCTAATGCGTAGTACTGAAGTAGATCTGCAAAGGGATAGGAAGAACTCCTGGAACAGTTACAAGCATTTAAAGAACTCAGCAGTAGTTTGTAATGTGATCTAGCGCTGGCTGTGAAAATAGCTAGACACAGCAGACGATCCATAAACAGACCATGGAGTGACAAAGGTGGTTGTACTATTCAATGTCATTTGTAGAGTAGAAAGTAGTATCTACTAATCAGTACTAGTCAAATTAAATATTCTTCAGGGAGAAAACCCAGCATTAGTTAGAATTAAGTTTTCATCATTTAGTCAAGCATGTAAATGACAGTATTAAAAAGTTTTGCTCACTCTAAAATAACTAAAAATGTTTTAATAGGGAAGTAATAAGGTAAACACAAAATATATTTTCAACCACTCTTCAGAAGAAGTGATCTGTATGTTTTCTAGTGCTGGATTAGGTAACTACTGTTAGAAATCCTTGATCTTTGAGAAAACCTCAAGTATGAAACTCCTTTATGCAATTATAATTTTGCAGCAACATAATGGAGCAGCATATAGACAACTTGTGAAAACTTTCTGACTAAACATCAGTAATTCAGGAGATCCTGAGCCAGTTTCTGTACTATTCCGCTAAGTAGCCACATCCTCAGGACTTTTGACACTGGCCACTCTGTTTAGGATTAAAGGAGAACATAAATATGTCACAGACTAAATAAAAAAGCTTATGAATTTAAAGTTAGATGTACCAAAAAAAAAGTGTCAACATAAAGAAGTACCCTGGCAACTACAGCATGTGCACAAAAAAGGCTGCCTCAAAAGCCGATTGTACCTTCACAGCTTTGCCTATGACTTACTCATGCTGTGCATCCCATCAGCTTTCCGTATCATGGGAAGGAGCAGCAGATGTGTTGACAGCAGTGCTTGCTACCTTGGTCATCTACACAGATTAAAGAAAGGGTGACAAACTCTCCCTCCTCCTGTTTTTTTGGTTGTGTTTTTTTTTGTTGTTGTTGTCGGTTTGTTTTGTTTTGTGTTTTCCTTCTTAAACCAGTCTAGGCAGACAGAGAGCAAAGGAGAGATCACTGCCTCCAGAGGAACTGTGGGAAGAGATGAATTTGTACATACATCCACAGCTGTGTGACACAACAACACATCCTTACTGGTTAGAAACAATGCTGTAACACAGACATGGCAGAGCAGTACCACAGTGTCACAACAATCAATGGCAACTTTATCTACAGTTTAATTTTATGGAAAGATATTCCCTCTATGCTTCCTCCTGAAAATCACATCAACGACTGGTAAAACTGGGAAAAAAGCCAGATTTTCCAAATGTGATTGGACTGTTCCTCATCTCCAATTGTGTTATTCAAGATCACATCACAGGTCATAGTTGGGCAGACACCTTTCACACAAGAAGTAAAACATAGTTTTACGGAAGATAAGTCACAAAGACCCTAATCTGAGTTTTAACAACCACAGTAGACCTGAAAGAGTTTGTTCAGCACTGCCTGAATGTAATTGTTGCTAATGCAGAAAAAGTGTGGAAGTAGCCATGCAATTTAGCTTTTCATATATATGAGGGTATGGATATTTTCTCCTGTTAACCTAGAAATTACAGAATTTCTGTGGGAAAGGGGAAAATCCTATATGTACAAATAGTTTACCAAACTGATGGTTGCTTGATAAAAGGATCCAATTTTAACGCAAGAAATTTCATGAAAAGTGAAAGGCCCAGACTGACCTCACGTTTTCAATATAAACCCATGAAGATGCAGTTTTACTAGAATGCCTCCAATAACATCTGTCACTGAACAACCTATAAGATAGGGAAAATCCCCAAAAGCTGTCACAAGCATAAGGTATGAAACAGACCTGCCCGCATGCCTGAAACTTGAGGTGAGGGTAGTACGTCTCTCTACAGACCTTGAATCACTTTTCATGCTACAAACAATATAACCTCTGTGTTTAATCAGTAGTACATTTACTCCAAATCTCTCTCCATCTGTCCTTGCAAAGCCTGTTGGGCTGCAAGGGTCTGAGTTGGCACAGACTTTGGTCAACTGTTATCCATCCAGTTAAATATGAAAATTGAATGAAAGCTTGATGAATAAGCACACTGCAGTCAGTGGGACTGCACCAACATAAACAGGACCCAAGTTTAACCCACCAAATTTAGCGTAATACTGCAATGATATTAAAAAGGTCTTTTTAAAAAAACCCAAACAGTTGTTATGTTACAAATAATCTTATGTACTACAGAAGTTGTCATTTACCCATGCTTAACATAAAATGTTGGTTACAATTCTACAGTTATTTCCTGTTCTAAGTATAGAGAAGCACCGTCATAGGTAACGTTAGGATTTTTAACAGCAGTTATTCCTAAGTAAAAGTTAGCTTAGAAAGTTCTTGAAAAAAGTAAATCTGAATACAACTGTTCCAGGTAGAAAGCCATGTTCTTAAAAAGCTTTTTGGACCCTGTGACTAAAATACTTATAGATCTCTTTTCTATTTTCTGTAATACAATAGCATGTTACAAGCAGTAAGCACAGAGAAACTACATAAGTAAAACTTACTACTGAAATGGGCACGACTGCAGTAACTCCAACAGAACTGGCTCCTGCAGAAAGCATTACTCCTTCCTTCCAGAGCAAAGGTGGAGTGCTGTTACTGGACCCAGTGGAGAAACAGATGAGAGACATTTCTTCTAGGAAGTCAGAGGCATCTCATATTGGATCACAACAGTTTTTGCTAGTGTACTGTGAAAAACAATTAAAAGACAACCACACCCCACCACCAGCCCACACATGAATCCATTTTCTGTTTTTTCACCCAGAGCATACTGCCAGCTGTTGGAAACCAAGTAGAATACACAGGTCAGACGTAGCCAGGTACCTCAATTTTAGATCCACCTCCTGATCTGGCCATCCTGGAAGGACTTGGTTAAAGAGAAAGAGCAAATTGCAAGTGGTTGTGTGGCCTGAAAAGGAAAGCATTAAACCCACAGATTCACACATTTTAACAGACAAATGCTGTTATAAAATTATAACCTTACTCAAAACAACAGAATTGGTGTACAAGACTGATAAATACTCTGAAATGCTACAAGAAATAGCACACAGTTGTCAAAACAGTAAATAGTTGCATTTTCTATACTGCAGTACAGCAATAGAAAATATAGCTTCTCAAATCTCAACCTGCTATGTGCAATAGCAGGAAAGTGGCTAGCTAACCTGCCCGCTAGGTACATGCTGAAAAAGTAGTTATGTGATAGACAGTCAAGGAAAGAGCACTGCAAATGATATTTTATTGTATAGATGATCTATTTTTCTCATGTAAGTAACCTTAATAAAGCAGTAACTGCAAGTTTTAGCACCAATCAGTTAACGGCATTAATGAGGATATTAAGATACACTGTTCTCTGTTAAGAGTTGCCATTTCAAAACAGGTAAATGTGGATTTACTGAAAGTCTGTTGGTGCAGTCACTTGAGCAGTTACTTGCCAGGGCCAGTTTGGTGGTATCCTTTCAGATCCACCTTTCAGTTTCTCACTTCTTTGAGGGAAGCTGCTGTTTCTCCACTGGAACGTTTCTATCTCAAAGTTTCCAGTCATACCAAAATTAAGCATGGGCATTTATAGTGGAAGATTTATGTAAAAATGATCCACTTTAATGATCTGAGAATTTTAAAACGTAAAAGGATGGCTCTGTAACTTACCAGTGTTGTGTAAAAAAAATGTTATTTACATGAGAGCGCTGAATAACTTGGTGGTTTTTTTTTTCAATTTGCAACATAGAAACTAATGTTATCAGCACTACCAGTGAAACCAATAAACTCATCTTTTCTGTAAATGATTGCTTGTGGTGTCAAACAAGGGTTTTGAGATACCAAATACAAAAATGGACAGCTAGAGAACATACAGTACTACTGTATGGACAGCTGGGATTCTTACTAATCTTTGTCTCACCAAAAATATACAAGTTTTAAAATGGAAATCTAAGGCACACAAAATACCATAATGATTTGATGTATACCGTATATTACATAGTCAATAAGCATAAAACTGCTGGTACAAAACAATGGCATAATTTTTGTTTCATTATTATTTACAATCCCTTCATATCCTCTATTTGAAGTAATATTAAGCTTTGAACTAAAATTTGCAGCATACCCGGTTTTTACAAATTTTACTTAAAATAGGTAAGATATAAAGAATGGGTTCAACTCGTCCACCCTCTGACACCAGCATTTTTGTTAATTTTGACAGGCATCTATAGAATTGAACCCAAGGTCATTACATAGTGATTGCTACTTCAGACCTTGCTCCTGCCAACACAACACGTGTGTCTATGTCTATACAGGAGAACAGTCTCATTCATCAACAGCCGCATTTAAGTATCTGTAGCACCAAGGTCCTAACTGGCACTATGTGTTAAAAATACAATTTACGTACTTTTCGTACCAAAACTGTAAACATAGTGCTTACAGTTCAGCTTTCAAGGAAAAAGCACCTTGTCTAGGTTTTAAATAAAGCAGATCTAGATAGTTCATATTCCTCTGTTACAGCACCACTACATTGTAATATTATCAAGTATATTATTACTGTATTTTCACACTGGAAAACTTCTGATCTCATTACACCTACAGGTTACCCAGCCAGGGAGGACACCAAGGCAGAATTAAGGTACAGCTTCATCTCTGGGCCTGATCCTGCAGCTCTCAGTCACGAGAGGAGTCCTGGCTTGAGCAGTCCTCCTGGCTCTGATGGGGCAGGTATGGCTACGCAGAGCTGTTCTCATGGAAGAAGTTGTAGGATGAGGTCGGTCCTTAGCTAACATTGCCATTTGGTAATTTGTTTAAATAAATATGTTTAAAAAAGAAATACATAGGAGAGAAGAATCAGAAAGAAGAGTGGGATGCTACAGTATTTAAAAGCAATGGAGTGTGGTTTTCCTCTGGTTTAGCAAATACTCATTTCATGATATGTCACTTTTTCAGCAGAAATTGAGAACATAAATTTCGTATGTTTGGAAGGAAGAAGACAACCCTTTCTACGTGAAATGTAGAAATCACTTTAAAAATTTACAAAGCATTTTTATAACAAAAATTAACACAGAAAGCTGGTGAATATTACAGAGAGGTTATTCTTAATGAAAATTTTGCTGCTGTTATAAATTTCATACTTGTCTAAAATTTCCTTTGTATTTTCCCCAAATTATTATTTTTTCCCAGAATAGAATAAGGCAACTCTAGGGGGTATATTTCTTTTTATCCCAAAACAATCCTACCCCTGAGGCATTTGGAACATTTGGTTGTTGTGTTAACTTATAATGCTCCAAACAAATGAGAATTACACACTTATTGCTCAAAGAAATCATAACAAACACTGCCTTTAAAAACCCAAGTAATATTCATGGCTCCCAATAGCAACACACGTATTGACAAGACGTTTCCTAATTTCATGTTTGTACACTCTCTTGAAAAGAATGGTTCCGTACTCTGTAACTGTTTATAAGCAACATAAAAACTTCCATGAAAAAGGGCAAGTCTAAAAACAATCACATATGCTATTAGCATACATACTGCAGCTGTAACAATATGGAACTCTACACAGCAAGAATAAAATTACTTCTTCTGTAGAGTATGCACAAACCTTAGACAATATGATCCTTATACTATACTATTTCAAGTTAATTTTAAAAATAGAAAGTGCTTTTAAAATATGTATTTACAGCTTAAAAACAACTTCCAGCCATCATTACCAATAACTTCATTTCATACATAATGACAAATCTAGAGAAAAAATTCATTGGTTTTCTAAAAGATTTATCTGTAATTTGGACTATAAAGCAATGGGTGGAAGTTGCTAAAGCAATGGCACCATGAAGTAATAATTCAGCTTATTTATGTTTAACTGTTTGATGTGGTTAAGCACCAAGAGCTGTGTAGAGCTATTACTGTATAACTTGATTTAACACCATAAAATGTGAACCTGTTAAAATCCCTATAAATGATTTTTGTAGTAAACAGACTTGATTTAAAGCACCAAAATATAAATTCCTAAAGGTAATAAACTGAACGATTCAATCAAGGTTAACAACCTAAACAAAATCTTTTTTAGAGTGTATTAAAACTATACAATTTTTTTGTTTGTTTTTTTGCTTAAAATGTGCTTGAGCACCACCAATTATTAGTCACAGTTTAAGAAGAAATACCCTCCTTCTTATTTTTACCTCAGCCTTAAAATGGTTGAGATGAGCAAATAGTAAACGGCACGAAACTTGTTCTTTAACAGCACCTTAAAGAAACACCGTGTCACACTGCACCAAGAGGGGGCATTTGAGACTAAAACCTATGCCCAATGGTTGTAAGGCCCTGCAACTCGTGTAAGGGCATATGAAGATACTGTTATTATGTTATCCTTAGTTACTGTTAATGCTCTGCGTGATGGAATTTGGTTGAACTCATTGTCTTCATAAAAAAGATCTCTGTTTTCACTTGTTTGCTTTGTTTTCCTGCTGCTAGAATTTAGTTCGGTATTCTCCGTTCCTAATCTTTCCGCTTCTTTTTCTTTTTCCTTTGCTCTCTCAGCCATCTTTGCTTCCCACATGGCTAAACCATGTTTTGGCTCATTTAAATTTTTGTGTTGGTAGAAAACTAATGAAATTCTTGTGGGATGATTGCGGTTGGGTTTTTTAATAGGTGTTGTAGCATGGAGCTCACGTCTTGCACATTCAATTAAGATAGAACCATGAGAAGGTGCCACAGCAACCCCACCAATGTCATCATCCAAAAAATTGTGCTCACTGTCTGACCACATTTCCTCCGCTTTTTCCTCAGAATCAGCCAGTTGTCCCAGTGCACCGTTCTGCTTTTCATCCACACAGTTAAAATCACACGTCTGTTCTTGATGGGCACTGCTCTTTTCCACTGGGCATCCATGGGAAGAGTCAGCTTCGTTTCTGACTGCATTCTTTGCTGGAGAGCTTAGCGGTACTGACAAATCACAGGAGCTGACCATCTGTGAAGAAGGAGAATTGTCTAACTGAAGCTGGCAATTCTGTTTGTCTGGCTGATGTTCAAGTATAGTGGGCAGGGGGTCTTTATGGGCTGGAGGGCCTGGAGCAGTGACCTCTGGAAGAATCGGTGGCACACCATTCATCTTATCATTCAGCAAAATTCCAGTATAATCTTTGACCGACACATCAAAGTTCTTACAATTAACATAAGGTGTCACATGAGGTTGCTTGCTACTGCATTCAAAATACCCGTAGGGAACTGAAAAATCTTGTTGAATATTAGTCACTGCTGTTAGGCCAGGCTTATGTGCTAAAGATGAATATGGATGTAAACTATCCACCTTGAAAGGGGAGGAAGCCGTACACTGTTTTAATAGAGAGCAATTTTTAGTAGTGTTTGAAGTATGTTTCATGGCATAGAGGTGATCGGAAGTCTCCGTTTTTATTCCAGGTTTTAAAGCATCTGGTTTGTTCCCTAAAAAAAAAAAAAAAGGCACACCAAAGTGTAAATACGTTTCCTCACTTAATAAAATAGAACTTCTATACTATTTTTTACACATGCTTTCTAATAAAAAAGATATGCATGATGAGTACAGATTTTTCAAAATGGTTATTTTTAGCTTTTTAGGCATACCTCTATGAGCATAAGTACATAATAATAACCTTGCTAAATTAACGCCTTAACCTATTCCAGCCAGACTGTTGGTATATAAAATAACAGGGGGTTGAATCAAATAAACAGGTAAAATGGAATTACCACCCAGTCCTGATTCAGCACGAGTGCTTCTCAGCAGCTGACTGCTGGCCTTCAGGCACTGCCCAGCCTTGCAAGAAGCACAAAGTTAAAGTTTTTACATAATTGATGAAATTTAGTCTGCCTTGAAACAGTCCAAATTCTTGGCTGCCTCAACCCCATATTGTGATCATAGGAAAAAGCGTGTTTATAGATCTTGTCCATTGCAGAAAAAAACTCACTGAATTACACTGATTTGTGTGTTGATTAGCAAGTAGCTACTCAGAAACTCCCTTAAATAAAGCAGCTATCTGGCAACACACTCCAAGTAAACTCATCCTTACAAAGCTGCACCACGTGATTTGGCTGTCTTCCATCTAATTGCCACACATTAATTATTTCAGATCTTTGTGGGGACATACATTTAAGTTGGCTCCCTAATCAATTTCTGGTCACAGCTCCCTGCAGTTGTGCTGGTTTGTGGAACAGCCTCCTCCAATGACTCATTCCATCCTGTGTAGGTGCAATCCAGAGTCCGCTGGAGTAAGGGGAAAGAATTCCATCAACTTTGTTGGGCTTTGCATCATGACCTGAAATTGCTTTACATGTGTTTTGCTGGTACACTGGCACCCCACAGAGATCTCTTACCTATTCTCATAAAAGACTGTCTCTATCAGCATTTCTTCTTTGTTCCATAAATACACATTCAGAATGTTTAAATGCTTTACTGAATATAGAAGAACTATTCTTTCTTCTGTCTTCTAATAATTCATAAATAGTGATGGATTAAAAAAACATTCTTTCAATAGGCAAAAAAAGGCAAAGTGGGGTCAATTATGGACACAAAAGTTGGTATGCAAATACTGAGATTGTGGAGGGACATAAGGAAACCTCACAAACTTTTAAAAAACCTCTTCCATGAAATCAAACTCTTAATTAAGAATCCCCCAAGACCAAGACCTTCCTCCAAAAGTTTGGAAACACAGCATTTGGGAAGTGCAGTTTCTAGCATCTCTGCAGAGAGATCTGTGCTCTCTGGAAATAAGCTTTAACAACCCACAGCACTTTCAGAGACAAAAATAACCTTTCTCTCTCTAAAGTTTATTTGACCAAAGTAATGTGGTTAAATGACAAAACTGTACAAGGAAGGACATAAGGCCTCTATCTTTAATACGTATCTTATAATAATTTAGGATTTCAAAGGCTCTCAGCATTAGCACAAAGGTAAAAATTAACAGTTGTGCTGTTTGCTGTTGGCAAAAGATGCCCGACAAGACATTCCTATTTAATACACAGCACTTTCATAAAAGACTTGGCACAGCTGAGATTCAAACCAAGTCTCCCCATATGCATGCTCTACCAAGACTTCATCTGCCTTCAGCACTACAGAAGGTCTGCCTCACCACTCTGTGCTACTGGTTAAAGACAGTAAAGAGGACAAGAGTGTCCTCTTTTATCCCTTTCTAATTTCCAGTTCTCCATGTGGTGAAGACATGCAAGTTAGAGGAGTCTCTCACACCTTCCAGGCCTTCCTACTGGGCAATACTGCAATGGTTCTGAAATGATGGTCAGGTCCCTTTCAAAAGACGGGCCTCTAGTTTACCATCAGGAGTGACTACTGGATAAGTCTAGTTTCAACTCTTCTGTCTCACAGGTCCTTTGATTTTGTTTTCATATTAAGCCTGAAGATCCCAGTGATACTAAAATTTTCCATTCTCAGGACTAAAATAATACCTCTGGAATGGAAAGAACCAATCAATGACTGCTCCCCTCTAACCACCACAAAAACATACGTACAAGTACAATGCTGTAGGATTCTAAATCCAGAATTTACCGACCCTGGCATTTTACTGTGGGTTAGGGGCAGGGCAGCAGTGGTGTGCTGAGGTCTTTACCCAGCCATCATCCTGTATGACTGAACGCATAAATCAATGTGCATAAATGCTTCAAGTTACTTATGCAATCACACCACCTTGCCCTTGGCAAACTTGAACATCTGCTGCCACTGCTGCCCAGTTAGTGAAGCCTCTTTGCAACTGTACTCATGGCCAACCACAGCAACATGTGCCATTGGCAGACCTGGCGATTAGAGTGCTGACATCTATTTGGAGGGATTTCACTATGAAAACTTCCATGACAAACCCTGCAGTTTTAAAATAGAAATGAAATATTTCTAGTCACATTCTAATTTTTCCATCTATGAACAACTCTTTCTCAAGGAAGTATTTATTCCTCACTCTTGACTTCTTATCAGCAGCCCTTCTAAGTTATTTAAGAAAATACACGAAGACCAAACAAATTATTTAAGTCTACACAGCTGTTATTTTTGCATGTTCAAGTAATAAAGTTCTGTGATCCCAAAGCCTATGGCAAAACTCTGGATACTGTGTCATGTGTTGAAGGCATGGTTTTCAGATATCAAAGCCATGCCTGTTGGTAACTGCAATGTTATGTAAGGGTAGGTGGTTCCTAACTCTATTGCAGTGTTTCAAAACAGCATTCCAGTGAGATCAAACAATTTTGTAATTCCTTCCCAAATCAGAGCCCTCTAGTGCTTCCAGGACTTCCAGTCCACGCAAGCACAATGAAAGTTATTAATTATTGCTTTGGAGTTACTGCTAGATGTTGTCATCAGCCTGAGGAGTCATTTTATGTTTGTTTCAAAGCCTGGACTGTGTCTCCCAAACTTGCATGTAGGTTAACTGAATGTCTGCCTAATTTCCCAGGTGCGTCAATAAAACTGCTCTTCTTGTTCTTATTCCATCTTGCTATACGCAAAGTTTACTGGTTGCCCTGACTCCTTTGCTGAGATACCCAGGGTGCTGGGCATGAATTACAAATGGATGTGACGAATGGGTTTTGTTTAGTTTGCTTAACACCTCTCCCCCGCCCCCCTTCTTCTAAATACATTTAACTATTGTTCCTCCCCTTAAGTCTACTACAGATATCTGGTTGTCTCTCATGAAATAAACCTCAAAATTTTAGCAGGTTGGCTAATTTTCCTCTCTTCTTCCTGAAAGGTAGATTGGCTCTGCTTTAATTACTTCCATTTTTTAATACCCTTTCATCACAAAATCTAAGTCCATGGCTCCCTCCACCTCCTCCTTCTTTTCTACTTCTCATAACTGCAGAGTCCTGTGTATTAGTTCTGCCCTCTGAAGTACTGGTCCAAAATCTGACCCCAGGTACAACAGCATAAGTCGGAAGTCCTCCACATTCTCAGCCACATGACAATTCTATGTTGCACAAACACGTATTGTAGCAGAAGACTCTGGACATAGAAGTTTGCTTGTAACAGAACAAACATGGCATTCCTTTTACCTAGCTGCTGACAGATTCCACCTATTTGGCCCTTGTTAATGATATTTCAGGGAACAAGCTGAAGAGCACTGTCTTATTTAATAAAATCTAGGGAATTTTTTGCAAACCCCTTGCTTTGCAGCAGTATCCATGCCACTGGTAGGAAACTATCAACTCAGGTTCTGAGAAGGCCATTGTCTTTCACAGGCAGTAACACAGTTCTTGTACTTTCAAATGACAAAAAAATCCTGTTAATTACTTAGATAAACATTCCCACAGCAGTATTTCAAGATGATCCTACTGCCATTAGTTATTAGAATAAAGGAACTTGGAAATATTTCACTCATGCTCACACAACACCAAAAATTTGGTTTTGAGCGATCACCTGTTTGTTTCTTTTCCTGTGCCAAGAGAAAATATAGAATCATAGAGTCATAGAACAGTTAGGGTTGGAAAGGACCTTAAGATCATCTAGTTCCAACCCCCCTGCCATGGGAAGGGACACCTCCCACTAAACC
>JAOEHY010037639.1:27874-47439 GCA_025447955.1 Psilopsiagon aurifrons | reverse complement strand
AACCCATTCCAGTGCCTCACCACCCTTACACTAAAGAATTTCTTCCTCATATCCAATCTAAACTTCCCCTGTTTTAACCCGTTATTCCTTGTCCTATCACTACAGTCCCTAATGAAGAATCCCTGCCCAGCATCCCTATAGCCCCCCTTCAGATACTGGAAGGCTGCTATGAGGACTCCATGGAGCCTTCTCTTCTCCAGGCTGAACAGCCCTGACTTTCTCAGCCTGTCTTCATACAGGAGGTGACTACAATGACTTGTACACTAGCCCTTAAAATGCAGAACCTACAAGTATTTTATAAAACTAAGTATTAAGGAGCTTTCCTTCCCCTCTGATGGGTAAGAGGCAAGACAGTATCAGAAGAGACTGGCAGAATTTAACAGGCACAACTCACCTAAACAATGCAAAGGGTTGCCAAGATTTTCTGGGGCTTCAGTTTTCAGCTTTACTGGTGTTGAGTACTTTTTATCTATTAATGGCTGCTTTTCAGTTGGGGTCCTCCTTGTGTCTGGTTTCCTTTTCTTTGTAGCTCTGAGTGGCTCAGCTAACATTCGTACTTCTCTGGGAAAAGCTGTGAGCACCTGTATGGCTCCGGCTTTTATCTTGGCTTCCAGTCCCTCCTCGGTGCCAAATTCATCTGTTTGTGAAATTTTGTAAAGAGGTAACACATGGAGCTGTTCATCGCTTGGAATCACCCCCACTCTCCGGTTATCTTCCTTCGTTAATGTACAAACCTGGCAAGAACAGGAACACTTACAAATACAGCCACATACATAAAATACAAAAGTCACTTCGGTGCTTAAGCAGTCTGCTTAGACTTCACTGGTTTCTCGTATTTTGGGGCCTCGATGCTCTGTGTCTTTCAGATGTAAAAGTCTGACAGATATCTTGTTTGATTTATCATGGTGCAAAAAAATTATCGGTACTTGAAGAGTAAGATCAAAGCACATGTCTTGGACAGGCAAAATGAAGCTCTGCCTCAGCTTACACTGTCCACAGCTGTGTGCCAGCCTTGGTAAATAACCTGAGCTGTTGGACTGTAAATTCCTAAGCATTCTTTGGGATTTTTTTTAAAATACATATTTGATGTTTTGACTCATTTTTAAGGACTAAAAATATGAAAAAGTAAACCAGTTTTGGACTGAACAAGAAGTTTCTATGACATGGAACTGGTTCTGGTTTGGCTGGCAGAAAAAAATCAAAAAACCAAAAACCTCAAACATACAGAAGTTACTTGTACTGCTCTGTACTTTTAACAAATCTCAACTCTCACCTCTCACTCCTCCCTTCCATGTTTATACACATTTTCTTACTCTAACACCCCCCCAGCTCTTGACTGCCTGCTGTAATGAAGTCACAAGACCATGTGATGTTAGGTTTCTCTCAGGCCACTGATCTACTTTCTCTTACTAAATTATGTGCTGAGATCCTGAAGCTGAGAGGAGAATGCTGGTTAGACCCAGTTTGATAAGGGCACATCAGAAATGTGGATAAATGTTCAAACTTACTGCAGCAGTTTTCATATTATAATTTTTCTGAATCACTGCTGAACATCTGCAGTACTTAAAATTTTTGGCACTTCTAGAGTTCTGGCTGTTCTTATTACTAACTCCATCTTACAGGAAGCGCTAAACCAAGCTGTATGCTTCCTGGTTTCTTTTTGTGCTTTCCAAGGGATGGCCACAGTTTAACATGTATGAGCAAGTGTACAAACACTCCTGCCATTTGTAATTCTATTGACTAAGTTCATGAGAGAACACTGGTTCTTACAACAATGTACTATGTCACTAGAAAGCCGTGCATTTGATATCACGGCTTGGTTAAGCTTCTGTTTCACAGAGAGTTACTAACTACACACAGGAACATGAGCACCATCCAAGAATAAGATGATAGTCCCTAATTGGAAATCTTATCATTCCATTATTGTGCAGGCTGAATGTGATGCTAATCATAAACAGTTAATCCAGTTTCCCAGAATCTTGTCACCATGCCTGAGATTCCAGGGGGGAATAATAATAATACTGGGAGGAAAGGGGAGAGGAGAAACAAACGTTTTTTTTATTTTATAGCACAGCTGTACACATAAAGACATCACAAAATTATTTTCAGAATAATAAAATTACAGTCACAAACTAAAAATCCTAAATCAATAAGGTGGTGGTTAGGGCTTTATAAATAGCTATATGCAAAGCTTGACAGTTGCAGAGCAGCAAAAGGAGAACATTTGAGAGGCAGAGACAAAGGAGAAGAGCTTTTCAGGTGGCATTTTGAAAGGATCGAGAGAAGGGCAGTTAGAAGCTGATGAGTAGCATTTACTGATGTGCTTGCTCCATGCGCACTTACCTCAACTGGGCAGCCTTTGGACTATGAGGAAGATTTAGAAAAAACAACAAGTTGTTCCATGAGCAGCGAATGATGCCTGGTTTCCTATGGACATCTCGCCCCACGCCCCCACACACCCAACCCCAGCACTGTTATCCCTGGTCCCTTTCATGCCCTGCTACCATCTCCACTGGGCACCAGGCAGTGGAAGCAGGGTCTGGCTGAAGCTCGGTACCTCCCAGCTACTGGGCCAGCAGGTGTAAGAGGATTACCTGGGGCCATGGCTGTGAGGACCCTGCTGCAGCCTCCTCAGCGGAGGAGCTAACCTGGATCTGTCTCCCACACACAAGTAAAATTTCACAACTTGAAACAAGAGCTTAAAATCCCCAAAGACAATTCAACTTCTGCAAAGTTCAGTGAAATCTGGTTGAAATTTGTCAGCAGATTCCAAGTTATTCAGGAAGGACAAAAGAGGGTAGGACATAGAGCACAATTACATATGACTCATGTTCTTAGAAAGCCTACCACATCCTCCCCTTCTAAATTGAAAACAAAAGAGGTAATGAAATAAGCATGGAGGGGCCCAGCTCCCACTTGTTCTCATCAGAAACCGGGTGATTCTCACTTGCCTTTTAAAATATTCCATCCAACCTGTGTCTGGATCCATGCACTAGTCTGAAAATTGTCCCAGTCTTGAAGATTCAATCCACCATCTTGTTCATTTTGAAAATCAAAACCCTAATCCAATTTATAGTTCTCAATTTTCATGCATTTCACCAGACATTTTAATGGAAAACTGATTTTGTGTATTTATTAGAGTTCTTCTTTTCCATAAAAAGATCTACTCTTAAAAATGCATTATTAATCTTTCATGTGACTTAAAATTACGCAGCAGTCACCATACATGGTCCAAGAGGAGCATAAAAGCAGAGACAAAACCCAAAAGCTAGTATAGGTTGAAGGAAGACCTGTTTTCAGTATGAATGGGTATTTGTCATTATCACAAAGCCAACACCCTCTTTAGAACAAGAAAGCCAAGGAACCGTTCTGAGAAACTAAAGATGATGAAGGCTGCAGTATATTGGCAGAACTATGTTGAAAGTACAGTTAACTCACAATATATTAAATACTGGGTTAGAATACATAAAATTAGGAATTCATGTCTATTAAAAATTACGTTAAAACCCTGAAGACCAGCACAAGTACAGCCTAAAAACCATAACATGTTTTACTTACATTAAACTTCAAGGTCGGTGTTCCCCATAATATAATTTAATATAAAAGGAAGGACACAATGGCAAGGGGATAACTGAGAATTTAATGTTAAGGGGAAACCATCTATAAATTAAGGTCCTGTGAAAAGCTAGCAATTTACAGCTTGAGTAATCCACCAAATGAGAAACACCCATTTCAAAAGTCCCTCTAAGATTTAAATAGGCAAAATATTCCATTAAGAAACTTAAAGAGAAGCTATTGCTGAGAAGTTAAAAGCAACATTTTCCATCAGTACTAATGCTATGCTGTGAACTGACCAACATTAAACCCGAACATGAGGATCATTGATGCTGCTGAAGCCCATTTACACTATGAAGCTGCATGTCCTGCTACTCAAAATTCTTTTTCTAGAATATGCAACTTAATCATCCAGGATGCTGAAAAGCCAAAGGAGATGTTGGCCAAGTGGTTTGTTTAGTTTTCAAGTGTGCTTGGTGATCAAAACCATTACCTATTCTGGTTTAGTGAGGTCATATTTGTAACTTGCATATTTGTAAACCCATGAAATCAATGGGACTGCCTCCATATATCTTCAGAGAAACATCTGTAGCCACACAGCTCCCAGAGCATTATTCTGGGACTCTGATTTGCCTTTGTCCTCTTGAACTTCACATGTAGAAATAATGTAGCATTTTCCACTATGTTGTACAAACAGATGTTTTAAGTCTCAGCAAAACAGTCAAATGGCCTTTCTAAGTTTAAAAGATGAAATCAAGTTTCCTATACTTATCTTCCTTCTGCAGACAGAAAGGAGAGTGGGTGCTATTTGGGACTCTGAGGTGCTGCTGCATCCTTGCTTACCATTACAGATGTGAACAACATCAAATTTCCTTTACAGCTAAGACATGCTGTCATTTTATTGGCTTTTTACACCCTGAGTAAGTGTGCATAAGACTGAGAGTCAGAGGAGGAAACCCCAAACTTCTCTGCCCTTTGACCACTAAATACACACAGAGGAAATGTCACTAGACAGCATTTCTATACCATATGCTGTCACACTGGTAGGGTGCACAAATCACTGTGCAGCAGCTCAGGGGTTAGTAAAGTTAAACTTCTAACGTTTCTCCATTTTCACAATAAAACGAACAGTAACAAAAATCCTTCCTTTACAGCCCTGTGGGGTTTATCTTTTCTCCTGTTTGTTATAATCTGAACCACCAGTTTAAGGATCTAGGACTTCTGTTGCTCATAAAGCAAGCTGTGGGCATGGTCCAGAATGTAGTCTGACCACTCACAGACATTCCGTCATTTATTGCAAAGGTCTGGACCTACATGCAATGACTTGATGAGCTGTAACTACAGAAATACAGTAAGTTACTGGAAGAGCAGAGGATTATTTTAATAAATTAGGAGAGTTTGTTGATGGATTGCTCAATGGCACTACTCAGTTCTGTTGCCAATAATAAATTTTATGTCATAGCTGCTCTTGAAGCACAGATTTACCTTCCTCCCCTTCTCCCACAGTGCCTGCTACAGATTGCATAGCACCAGGGACTACACATAATTGCAGCTGGACTCTCTCATTTCTGAACCTCAGCAAAAAGGGAATGTGCCCCATAGGATGACAAACACCCACACTGATGCTACCAAACCAGTGACACCTTCACTGACCATGTTGTTCTGGACAGTGTAAAACCCCATATGTCAGGGATTTAACTGGACTCACACAGGTATAATGAATGTGATCCTTTGTAATGAACTCAATAAAGAAATATTTAATTTCACAGACTCCATTAATAACTGTAAAGCTTTTCAGCTTTCTATCCACAAGGAACACTGTAGCCTAACACTGCATTTGTAACATACGCCCATCGCCCTTAGAAGAACAGTAAAAGATGACAACAGAGTCTGAGTAAAAATGGAGGAGTATTTATTGACTTAAAGGTTCTTAAATAACTCAGTTCAAAGACAGAAATAACTTTTGTTTCTTTCTTTTAGATAAACACATCAGTTTACACTCTGTGGAACTGACAAGTGCTTTCTTACTGCAGAGCAGACAGGGAATACTAATTTTTAATTTTAGGTCTGCTACATTCAGGGTGTGATTCTGCCAGCCAGGAAAGAACTTCAGTGAATCAAATCTCCCATGGTAATGCTCAGTTTGTGCAAGTTAAGATGAATTATTCTATCTTAGAATCATAGAATAGTCAGGGTTGGAAAGGACCTTAAGACCATCTAGTTCCAACCCCTGCCATGGGAAGGGACACCTCACACTAAACCATGTCACCCAAGGCTCTGTCCAACCTGGCCCTGAACACCACCAGGGATGGAGCACTCACAACTTCCCTGGGCAACCCATTCCAGTGCCTCACCACCCTTACAGTAAAGAACTTCCTCCTTATATCCAACCTAAACTTCCCCTGTTTTAAGTTTGAACCCATTACTCCTTGTCCTGTCACTACAGTCCCTAATGAAGAGTCCCGCCCCAGCATCCCTATGGTCCCCCTTCAGATACTGGAAGGCTGCAATGAGGTCTCCATGGAGCCTTTTCTTCTCCAGGCTGAACAGCCCCAAATTTCTCAGCCTGTCTTGTATCTACAGTAGACATTTCCAGGACTTTTTAATTACAGCCTCATTTATTTTCAGAGTCACATACAAATAATGCAGTTGAACATCAAAACATCTATACCCAGAAAAATACCAGAATGCTTGTCTGAAATTCTGGTAGAGACAGAGCAGGGAAATTCTTACTGGCAGCTCATTAGATAATACATTCTTGTAAGTGTACTGTAAACTCTGTGCTTGTCATTAAACTCATGTAAGTGCTTTGCTGAACTCCTGTTTGTGTCTGGTTTAGATAATTTAAATAGATTCCGGTTTTCCTTTCCTTGTGGTGCACTGCGCAGCATTCCACTCGTATTTGTGGTAAAAGTGATTCCCCAACAACTGACGGGAGAAAATAAGAAAGTGTCGCTGACACCATGAGTAGTGGTGATCGAGCTGGCAGCATGTGCAAATGCCACTTTATACAGTAATTATTTTAACCCTTTTAGTCCAGAGGAACTTTAGATTTTATAAATTAAGATTCGGTGTCAGAAAAAGGAGGAAAGGAAGAAGTCTTACCAGCACTAACGAGGTGCAGGATGACAAGTACACTTTGTACAGTGTGACTACCATTTAAAAAAATCATAGTACAACAGGAGAATAGTAAATGAAGTTTTGGATGTTTGGGGTTTGTAAGGCAGTGCAAATCATTCTCATTCTGTTAAGTATCACATTACCAGAAAGCAGACGCCTATATGAAAGTTATCACCCCAGTCAGATGTATTACTTGTGTATAGAACATGTAACAGACAAAATATGTCATAGTTATGTAAATCATCATTATTATCAGTGATATATAGGAAGTCATAATGTATTTAAACTAAGCAGGTAGCCAGAGTAGCTTCTGGAGTAGATGGGAATACAGAGGCAACCAGACAGATGCTGGAATGCATTTCTGTTTGTGTTCCTACCACTAGTTTTCAGACATTATCACCAGATTTGGTTATAAACCAAAATTGACAATCCTAATTTTGATCATCATCATGTCAATCCTGCTGAATTCTGAGACCTGCTACCATACTGCCCTGGTTTTAGCTGGAATAGAGTTAATTTTCTTCCTAGTAGGTGGTACAGTGCTTTGTTTTGGCTTTAGTCTGAGAACAATGCTGATAAGACACCAATGTTTCAGTTGTTGCTCAGTAGCACTTACCCTGGTCAAGGACTTATCAGTCTTATGCCTTGCCAGTGAGGAGGAGCACAAGAAGCCAGGAGCTATAGCCAAGACAGCTGACCTGAACTAGCCAAAGGGGTATTCCATACCACAGCATGTCGTGCCCAGTATATAAACTGGGGGGAGTTACCCGAAAGGGGCTGATGTATTGAGCAGCTGTATTATGCATCACCTGGGAGGGTTTACCATTAATCTATTTTTTCCAGATGTGCACCCTTTGATACAGAAATTACTGAGTGTCACCTCCACTGATGAACAAGAACTCATCCTAGCTATTTAGAGCACTGCAGTGCTCTAACAACTAAAAGAATCAGATTGCCAGGTGTATTTTGCTTCTTCTCTTTTGAGCTTGTCTGTCTTCAGGGCCATGATCTCAATTTCTAACCAATTCCCAAATCATTTTCTTACTAGCAATCCAGCAAGGTATTTGGTACACCAGTCACACCAACCCCCCACATCTGTGGGTTTTCCTTTCATGCTGAGATTTTAAAATCACAAAAGTGACCTGACTCCACCACGACTTTCTGACTAGTAACTATACTAACATGAAGCCTCCTAACAGTGTAAGAAAAAGTGAATTTGACAGGAATTGACCCATGGGGATGTAAACTAATAACAATTCAGTTTGTTAGCTCTTCCTCTACAGAGGTCTATACACAACTCCTTGCTCAGATTATTATCTGCCTCAAACCACCACTGTGAATAGGTCATCTGTCCTATGGCCAGTTCTGGGTGTCTTACAATAATTAAGGTGTTTTGTAGGAAGGATCACTCCCAGCCCCTCCTGGTCTGCTCTATAATAAGATGAACTTATGTCCCTTTTTAGCCCAGTAATAAATATATGCAGATAACATGGGAATTTATAAATGGCAACATGCAGTTAATTTCATGATACCTTAAAAAACTTCATGCAAATGTACCCACCCAACCAAGCAGCATTTTAAACCACACAGTAATCACAACAGTAAACAGTGCAAATGAGAAAATCCTGTGTACATACCACAGTGCTTCCATTGTGCATGTTATGTGTGTCCTTGTGGGCATGGGCACAGAAATCTATGCAAGCTGTTACCCCAGAAAAAGGCCTACCGTCCTTGGATCCAAGTCGACAGTCTGGGCCCATGTGTTCATTTTCCACCTAAAAGTAAAATAAACTACAGGTACTTGGGACTGAAAATGAGCGACTTGGAACTCCATGAGCCACAGCTGCACATGTTACTGAATAAATGCCGCCAGTAAGAACAACTGGAAAGCACATATTTTCCCATGAAACATGCAACACTTATGACTGGGTATCAAAGAGATAATGAGCTCAGACAGGGTCAAAATGTCTTTAAATGATAAAAACATTTTACTTACAGTATTATCATAAGCCTTTTATGTGTGCACAGCTCAGAGTATAACTTAACATCAGATGAAATAAAAAAGGTGTGGTATTTTAAAACTAGCCAAACAAAGCAACTACTGTAAGCAAGCAACAGGATTCACCACAGCTGCAGCCTCTACACTTGAAAACACTGTAGGGTTTCATCTTGTTTTAAAACCCTGCTGCCTGTTCAGAGCTACAGCTAGACTAGCTGAATGTCACAGACCTACCTGGTTCTGGAAGGCTTCAGGAGCAAGCTTTTTATAAACTGGAGCCACATCAGTAGCTAAGGTTTGCAAATTGTTTTCAAGAAGTTCCTCCTGCAGAGAAAGGCAACATTTAGAGTGCTTTAAGTTGCTTTAAAAGAATCTAATCCAGGTCAGAGATGCCTGACAGATCAGCCTGTGTTTAATATTTTATTAATCTTCTGTTCTGTTGCCATTTGTCACAAACCATAAGCAAGTCTACTTTTGCATGAGTGAAGTACCAAAATTGTTAAATATAAATCAACCAAATAACAATGGAGAACACCTGATAAGGCAAAGAAACCCAACACCGAAGGAACTAATCTCTCCATCCTTTCCCCCTTCCAATACATAGACAGTCAAGGAATGAGGTACCTTACACACAAAATGGAGAAATAACATCTAGTGGAGAAAAATTACACCACATGCTCAGTGGAGCCCCAGGTCTTCTCTTAAGTGTTCCGCTTATGTGGCCTTGACTTATGCTGATACAGCTTTGCTAGAAGAAGCCTAAGTTTCCACTGCCTTTTTCTTTAAAGCATATGAGTAAATCCCAATAGCATTTAGCATTAATTTCAGCTCTTGGGGGAAGAGATAACTAACACTGCAACAGAACTCTGATCAGGAACATTTGTTAACTATTTTGTTCTTTGGAGGTGCAAAACTCAGGGTTTTAAGGAAAGATCTACTAGATTTGGAAGCAATGTTCCTTTCCTGGGGGTAAGCCATATAAACATGGAACTAGTTAGGTGAGCCTCTATGGCAGTGTAACATTTAAGGCCTTATTTATAGAAACCATTGCTAAATGCTTTTCCTAAACTTTTGCTTTTCCAGAATGACCAACCAACTGGAAAAAAAAAGATGGTGGTGACATACTCCCTACTTCACTCTCCTTCAAGAGCTTGGTTTTGAGAGACAGCCACAGCTTCAGTTTTGCATACTGCATAGTGGCAAAAAAAACAGCTTATTTTATTTTGTTTCCAAAACACTTATCACCATATCTTGTAATCACCAATGTATATAAACATAAGGAAACACCCCACTGAAAAACGTGACAGTAGCATTACAAAATGATACTGCATTTTTTAACTTGTACTATAGCCAGTTTATCAGCTGTTGATTGCCACAAGTTTTTCTGAACTGCACTGAAGGTAACACATCCTTAATTATCTATCCTATGAACTATTCTTACCTAGGTATATTATACCCTTAACCTCATCTCACTCCATCCAGTGCCTCAAATGATCCAAATCTTTCTGGACTTCAAACTATCTTCTTCTTAATGTTCTATACTTCCTAGCGTTATGTCATCTGCAAAATCATCAATATCCAATATTTAGCTAAAAGAAGTATCTGCTAGGAAAATTAATGACACAATGAAACAAAGAGAAAAATTATTTACCGGTAATATAACTTCTTTTGAGATGCAGTGACAACCTGCATGGACACTGCAACTACCCAAGCACCACTGTCACCTAGAGCTGGAGGCTTCTGCAGAGTGGTAGGCTAAGGATGCACAAGCTTCCTTCTCAGGCAAACACACTTGTGAAGTACCTGTGTGCTGTGCAACCCTCATTCCCACTGCAGAGTCCAAAGTAGTTTTTAGAACAACTTCCATGGAAAAGGGAAAAAAAGGGAATGCACTTGTAGACCACATCTAGAAAACATCCTCCTTAAAGTAGCCTTCTCTTGTACGCTATTGCTTTTACACTGTGTTAGAAGTCCTTCCGCTCCAAAAGTCTGCAGGTTACCTTTCAAGTGTCCGAATGGAGCTCAGGGTGGCCATTTCACAGACTCAGAGAAAGTGATGCCACCAACAGAGCATGCAGTCTCAGAGCACATTCTGATCAAAGACAGATCTATTTGAGCTGTCTCACAAGAGATCTGGCACAACCTAACATTTCGTTAGACAGTACACATGGAGGTTGACACCTTTGTTAGTGCCCCAGCTAATGTTATTAAAAACATTAGAAACCTACAGAGAAAATGTGCACAGAATGTACCAAGCACAGCAATTACACAGGGGAGAACCTAAAAGCATAGGATTACAGAGAATGGAAAAGGACAAAGGAGAAGGAATGAGATTCCTAAAAGTGAAAGAATATCCAATAAACTTGTTTTTCTATAAACTGAAAATTTCTAAAACAAATTTGCCCTTGAGCCAGCAGGGCTGCATGTGCTCTGTTCTGCTTAGGCAAAAATCCTCTACTGTAAGTCCTAATGAAGTTTGTGGATACTCACAATGTGAGGGGACAGCACAACTCAGAGGAGACTGAGTGTTCTGCATTTATGCACATATGCATAAAAGATGCTCCATTGACTCTTTCAGGAAAAAATTATGACTTGGGAGGAACATTTACTTCCAGTGAATAAACTGACATCTCTCTTCCAAGGAACAATTGATGTTCACACGTGTGCACACGCAAGGGTACACTACACATTAAAAAAAATGCAAGAATATCTCTGCTACTGTCTGGACTTCAACAAGACAGGACTTTCCTGTAGCTGGCAGCAGTGGAGCTCAGGAGCCGAGGAAGATTATCAGCAGGGTAACCCAAATGCAGAACTAGGTAACTGACTGCCTGATAATGTACGTCTCAAAGTATGCCAGATGTCCTAGTAAAGATATGATACTTTTACCTAGGAGTTCCACAGGGAAGTGGGGTTAGAGACATCTACAGCCACAACAAAAGGTAATTTCAAGTTACATCAAGGAATACATGTTCATAAGGCAACAGTTATCAATTTAAAACACTTTTATTCTTTCTTCATTAAAGTATTTCCAGTGTAAAAAGCATATGTGGTTGAGTTTTTTAGAGGTTCCTTCCTTCACATAATAAATCACTGTATTTTCCATGCTATCTCAGCTTTATGTCATCACTAGCACTCAGAAGCAGCAATTACAGCATCATTTCACTGCACTGTATTTTCATGTGATGTGTATTTATTCCTTCAAGAGAATTTAAAAAACATAGAAAAAACAGTTTATTCTACGTGGCAGACAGAAGACCAGGTGTTAGCTGGTCAGACAGCAGCGTGAAAGCAGCACAACAACAAAGTTTTCTATGACCAGGCAAAAGGAGTGAATCTCTGAGGTGCAGGGCTGCTCTTAGAAAACACCTTCTGGTGTATTTTTTACTTCCAAAGAATAAACATTTCATAAAGAGTTACACAGCACAGCCAAGTATGCATGCAGAAAAGCATTTAAGGACAATTTTAGGGTAAGTAAACACATAATAAATGACATTGAGATTTTGTACAGCAGAAAAATTATAAATACTGCAGTTATAAAACATTTATTTGGGTACTTGTGTTGTAAGCTATGCACACATGTGTGAGAAGGGGTGGACATTTGTAGAGTCCACTTCCAGTTCTGAGAATCAGTAGGCAAAGTATTTGGAGGGAAAAAAAATAAACAATAAAAGAAACAAAATAAACCTTACTTGTTTAGGGTCATCAGTGAGAAGCCTAAACTTCCTCGGGTTCTTGCTTCTGGCAAACTTACAGCCATTGAAATACATGCTCCATGAACAGCCAAATGAGAAAGATGCTCCACAAGTTTCTGGATCAAGTCCTTGACATGCACAAGTACGACTACGAAAGGAAATAAAGTCACAGGAAGTCAGCTGACAACACAGCTTTTTTGGCAATGCTATTTGCTATTTCTTTTCTAACACATAGCATAACAACACAGGGATTTATAAAACATATTGTTTAACCAGGCGTTTTCTGTTAAGGAACTATCCATGTGTAGGGAAATTACTTTTTTCCCCATAAAGACAGACTCAACTCCCCAAAGCCCCAGTTCTGGGAAATAAATACATAACCCTCAGTTATAGCTATATAAATATACCCATACTACTTTGATTTTGACTTGTTGAGTTGGATAAAACTTTTATCCAAGAAAATACCTCTGCAACTCAAGGTTATCCCCAAATCCAGTAATTACTTGGTTACACACTCCAAATTTCAAAGCGTAACAACTCTACTCAGCCTTACCCTTCAAGAACACTGTCATTAGATTCAGGTCACTGTACACCTATTAGAGTCTCTTAAGCATGGGTCACACAAAAATCAGCATAAAGACAGCACTGCTACAGAGCCTCAGTTGCAATATATTATCTAGACAATCAAACCAAATTCCTCTCAGAGGCATAGAGGGGAAGATCCTAATTTTGAGTGTTTCAAAAGTCACATCACCCTCTTAGCAGCTCTTTAGCATGGCCGTGCAAAGGGCACACTGACTGTTTCTGGGCAGCGTGCACAAAGGCAGGAGAGTTCATTGACACCCCTTTCCCTGGGTGTACCATGTACAACTATCACTTCAAGCGTGGTCTCTAGGAAAGACAAGAACTAAGTTCTATACTGAAATGACACCTAGTGGTTTGTAATTTTAAATGAGATTTTGCATATTTATTTTATTAGTTAAACTACTGAGTTCTCAAGTTATTTCTTGCAGAATATACAACAGGCAACACAACCATCACTTACTATTAAAGCAACTTACTCTTCATTTAATGCACATCTACGGCTGGTGGGACAGCCGTATTTTCTGAGACTCTGTGTCAGTTCTTTGTACAGCGTATCAGCCAGGAGATGAGGGATCCCTTCCCAGGCCAATATGAGAATCACGATGACGGCAGTTTGACAGTGATGTCCTGCACGCTGACGTACCAAGCACAGCAACTTTTCCTCATCACTACTTCTTCGTATCACCTGGAAGAATCATTTTGTTTATTCTTTGGTAAGTGTAAGAAACATGTAATGTGCTGCTCTTCTATGGGACCTGCAAGGCCTGGAAGAGTAAGAAATACTGCTGCCCAAACAGCATCTGTGCGTCTGCAAGCATGTCTGGGACAGCATCACACACTAATCTCTGTTTTACAGTATGATTTTGTGTTGGCTGTTTACCTGTAGAAGAAATAGCAGTACAGGAATATTTTAGGTGTTCCATACAAACAAAGAAGATTCATTAAGAGGAAAATAACCACTAAATGGAAATAAAAATCCTAAGATGGCAGATCCACTGTGAACCCAACAATGAGCTTGAAAATGATGCAGAAAACATATTGCCAAGTCCCAGAATGCAGCTACATGAAAACACACCACAAGAGCACACATATGCATATATTTGGATCCTTACTGCAGTACTTATAATGACATAAAATGGTTCCCACCTTGCAAAGTAAGATTAGAAGCAATGAAAATAAACTCTGTTCTTAGTGAAGGAAGAAACAAGATGTTCAGAACATATCCTTAGATGACCTACATTGAAGTTCTTTACCAAAGTGCTGAAGCTTTTCCTGAACTGCATATGTCAGCCTTATCCATAAAACACAAAGACTAACACAGTATGAAACAGTACAATATACCACCAAATAAACAGGGATGGAGGGAGGGGAAATCAAATACCTAAACAGTCCTACTCCCACATATCCAGGTTTTTATCACAATTAGAAACAGAGTTGCATTGTAAGAAGACAAAAAACTGCATTAAAACTAGGTAATGTTAGAGCATTATCTTTGAAGAATATTTTTATTCTTCCAATGTGTTTTAACAAGCATAGCCTGTATGAGGCATCCAACAAAGATGTCAAGACCACAGTGTTAAGTTTCAAACACATTAGGCTGGGACTTGGGCAGCAGAGGCTAAATCTTCCTCCTCGGCTCTATCATATATACGATGGGGGCCAGCAAGACTCTCTCCCTTTCTGCTCGCAGACAGTGAGCCCTTAAATTGCAGATAACTTCTGCCAGCTCCATAGCAATACACTTCTCAGGGCACTCAGTTGGTCACCCAGCCTTTTCACCCAACTCCCTATTTTCCACCAGCAAAACTCCCAGTGTTAGTAGTCACAGATGATAAAAGCAGGAAGGCGATGGAATTTCACTTGCTCTTTGAATACCTCCAGGTATCTGAGTTTTCAAGCAGATTCCCTATTGGACTGACATCAAAGCTTCTTTGGTTGCCAGACGTGCAGCTGTCATTCATATGTGACCCCTAGCCTCATCAGCTGCAAATATCTAAATTATTTGAACTCATTAGAAGTGGGGACCAAAGTACAGTTGCAATTAATCTGTAGATGAAAAGGTTTTCAATACGTGAACAGTTTCAGAGGGAATCTGTGCAGGCTTAGTAGGAAGAAGCAAGCTTAGAGTTAATTTGCGTCAAGAAAGTCTCACCACTCTGAAGTTAATCACAATCTCACAATCTAATCAGCCTTAAACTTAATGGCAAAACAAGGAAATGGCTCTGAGATACCAGTCCTGAAAAGGAGTCTTGGTTGTGACTGACCAACCAGTACAGTATTTTTTATAAAGAAAAAAAAATGAAACTCATATACATTTGAGTAAGGCTGACAAAAATCCATTATCGCTGATATACAATACAGGTTATTCATGTCAGTGTTTTACATCCCCGAGGCAGCACAGTTCCTTCAAGTCAGAAGGAGAGGGATTTAATTCTGTTACTCAGCATGAAGGGTGATGCTTTTACTCTTTTTCCTTTTTTTTTGTTTCTAGACTTTGTCACTTCAATTAAGAAACCCAGTACCTCTTAGTTTCTCAGTACACTACCAGGTTCCCCTTTTTGAGTTCTCATGTAGTTCTAAACTGAAAACACATAGTCCAGGAAAAATGACAATGAAGAGGAAGAAAATGTATACTTTCCTTTAAAATAACACCATACTTCCCAGAGTTAAATACAGCTGGAATTTGATTCATTATGCATGCAGTAGAGAATGCACCACTCATACTGGACCCAAAAACATTTTATAATCCATCATCTTCAGGGTCACAAAGGTAGGAAACAGATTTATTAGTTGTCTGAATATGTATTTCTGTGGCTCCTAAGAGGTTACGTCATACGCTCATCTGACTACTGCAGCTGAAGTGCTTCTGTCCATGTGTGGCAACAAAATAAGGCACTTTTTTCATTTGACTGCTTTGGTCTTAGAAGAGCGCAATTTGCATTGAAACGATCATGGTTCCTCCAGGCCCACAGTCAGTGTCAGGACACACCAATCTGGAGCCACATTGCTTTTCCTGTGTAAACTGATGATACCCCATCACACACAATGGCTGACATTCCCAAAGTAGCAGAGTAACTAACCCAGAGTAGCAAACAGAGCCTCTCTGGCAATAATAATTTGGACACACAATACGACAAGTATCATCCTTGTAGGTTGCACATTTGAGCAGGATCATCTATTTTGATCATATTCAAAATCAATTTTGTACATCCTTCCTGTGCACACTTTTCATACCATGCTTGTTCTGAGTTATTCTGGCTATCCACATATCCTTGTTTATGTGTACATCTAAAGGAATGCAGCAACTCAAGTAATTTATTTTTTCAACTAGTCCAGTTATTGCCAAATGGCAGAATCTGAGAATATGAGCAAGCCCTCAAGGTGAGCCACAGCCAGCCAGCCAGCCAGCCAGGACGGAAATACAATCAACAGCTATTAGGGCAACATACAACAGCTAAACCTCTATTTCTACAAGCCACAAAGGTAGAATTTTACCCAATTTTCTTAATAGAAAGCTTGAGCGAAAAAGCTAGAGTGTATTTATTGAAGAGGTGTGATAAGCAGCAGGATTTACTCCAGCAATTTAGCAACAAGTTGTAGAATAAATGAGACAGAAAGTTAGTTTTTCACTCCCTCACTGAGGGCCAGCAGAGAGACATAAAGAGATGCTGAGAATTCAAGAATTAAAAGACACAGTAAGAGGACAAGGTCATATGAGGAAACTGTCCAGCCTTATCCTGGTCCTGAGAGTGACTACAGAAGTTGTCCAGAGATGAGTAGTAAGAAACGCACTTACATGCAGAGATGCTTCTCAACAACCACCAGGCACCTCCCAGCCACCTGCTGGCAGCTTGGAGGATGTGCTCTCTCCCAGCTCCGGGAGAATTTGCCTTCTGTGTATTTGTCCATGCACTTTAAAACTATGCAGCATTTTACTATCTACTGCCTTCCTCACCAAAGCTTAATTCCAGACTACATGAAAGAAAAAACATTACCTTTTCTTCGTGCTGAGCTCATCCCCTGCTAGTACCCTCTAGTTTTGACATACAATGAGGCTGTGCATAATAGACTGCTGTCCAGCTCTCCACGCCACATCAAAGACTTGGAGAGCCCTGCTATCTCGCCTCCCCTCTCAGCCAGACTGATGAGTCTGTGCCTCTACCTGTCTTCCTCAGTTTTGCTGCACTTTCTTGAGTTGGGGGACCAGAAATTACAGTATTCAAGACTGGGTGCAGCATCCTTTCTCATGGAAGCGTAATTATGTTTCGTGTTTCTTTATTCATCTTCAGGAGTTCTCAACAGTTTCTTTTGCTGTTTTCATCACTACTGAACACTGAAGCTGGTGTCTAATGAACTATTCTCCCAAATAGTTATACTCAATCCAGCGTCCATCACTGTGTACATGAAAATACAACACTCCACTTTTTGTGTAACTTTATCAAGTGAGTTTTACCTATCATTTTAGTGACTATTTGTGCTGGTTCACAATATCTTCCTGCTCTTCATGATATCTGTCCCTCCTCTGCATTATCTTGAACAACTCTGTATCAACCAGAAGTTTGCCACCTCAGTGTTCCCCACTTTTCTCAAATAATTTCTGAGTGTACTGAACAGCATCAGTAAAGTTATGCTATCAAGAAAACCCGCTTCAGCTGTCCAAATGCTTGAGTTCTACTTACTTGAATTATTTCTTTTAGACTGTTGAAGCAACTGTCTCAACCCTTGGCAGGAGCTCTAGAACAAGGAATAAGTACACTGTGAATAAAAATTACTTATGTCCTTAAACATAAGCCAGTCTATCTAAATTAGCACATACATGACTTATGTAAGTAACTCAGAGTCAGACTGCAGCAGCTCAGCATACCAGATGCTGAATCACCACGTGGATGAGATTACTTTCCAATTTAGCATCACCAGAATAGTTGTGTTAACTTTAACATGACATTAACCAGACCACTAGCAAATAGTACAAAATTTTAATTGAGAATTAAATACACTGCTATAAATTATAATGGAGCCAATAAAAAGGTTCCTTTAGGTTTATTTAATCTCTATGTGTGGTTCCACTGTAATGCTCCTTCTACTCACTCTGAATTTCTTCAGCAAAATAGCTACGTCTCCCCTCCAGGATATCAATAGTTGATTTAAAAGTGAGACTGTAGCTTAACAATTCACTGTAATTTCCTGAAATAGGCAACTCCTTTAGAACAGTTTAGCTCCACGTTTTCTAACCTGCAGATTTTGCCTCTGTTCAAAGGCTATGTATGAAGTCTTCTCTACACTGGACAAAATTCCCTGTTAAGCCACAATTCCATAATAATTAACATTAGTGCAAAGTGAGAGCACAGTGCTGTTAACACCTCTGTTGTTCTAGCAGGTGATGCTGTGTAACAGATAGCAGAAACAATGTTCTTGTTTGCCACAGAAGTGAGTCTATCCCCTTTCTTCCCAATTCACTCCTACACACACATTAAAGCCTTCTCCTACTGGAAAATGTGTTATCATTTTATTCTCAGCACATTAAAGAAATGTTAAAATGGAAATAAGTTCCACTTCCCTGAATTCCCTTGAGTATTAGCAGACTATATAAAGAGTTAGCACAGAACAGTTACCTCCAATCACAAATACTATTAAGTTACTTAGCTGTTTTTACGAGAGTATCACTGAAGTGTGATACCTTCAATTACCTGCAAACAGCTTTTCTCAACTTGCTACTGGAACCAATATTGTACTGTTTACAAATGAGTAACTGACTGTAGTAAATATAAGTTAAGTGATTCTTCTAGAATCATGAAACCAGAAATGAGGACAAAACTCAAGTCTCAAACTCCAATGCCTTCTTTTGCTCCTTACTGCCTCAAACTCCCCCTTCTGTTGTACACCAGGCAACTGTAAATGGCACTTCGTACCACACAGATGACAATAAGAATCTACTCTCGCAGCTATTCAGGTACCCCATTTGTTTTAAGAGGTGATAATAGCAAAGCTTGCTCTTTTGTAATACTTAACATACCTTTCTTGTTTCGTGTTTACTCTGTTAAAATATTTGAGTGATTTTTCATATGAAACATTACTAGAACACTTTTATTTACTGCAGAAACCATGCAAAAGTTTATAGTAATTTTGAATCTCAAAGGATTACAGCACTTAAAGAATGGCTTTAATGTGGATAATATTACACAAGAGTTTGTGGGTCAGGGTTAAAGGGAGAACAGTGATGGGAGACATTATTGTGAGGATCTGTTACAGGCCATCTGACCAAGAGGACTCTGTGGATGAAGCACTCTATAGACAGATAGGAACAGCCTCATGCTCCCAGGCCCTTGTTCTCATGGGGGACTTCCACCACCCTGATATCTGTTGGAGGGATGGCACAGCCCGGCACAAGCAATCCAGGAAGTTCCTCGATTGTGTGTAAGACAAATTCCTTCTGCAAGTAATAGAGAAGCCAACAAGGCCATGCTTGACCTCGCGCTCACCAACAGGGAAAGGCTGGTTGGAAATGTGATGCTCCAGGGCAGCCTTGATTGCAGCGATCATGAGATGGTTAAATTTGAGATCCTCAGGACAGTGAGAAGAGTGTGCAGCAAGCTCACTGCCCTGGACTTCAA
>JAOEHY010037639.1:0-25352 GCA_025447955.1 Psilopsiagon aurifrons | reverse complement strand
GCAGTTCTGGTGTCCTCAACATGAAAAGGACATGGAAGTGTTGGAACAAGTCCAGAGGAGGGCCATGAGGATGATCAGGGGACTGTAGCACCTCCCGTATGAAGACAGGATGAGAAAGTTGGGGCTGTTGAGCCTGAAGAACAGAAGGCTGAGTGGAGACCTCATGGCAGCCTTCCAGTATCTGAAGGGGGGCTATAGGGAAGCTGGGAACAGACTTCATTAGGGACTGTAGTGAGAGGACAAGGAGTAACGCGTTAAAACTTAAACAGGGGAAGTTTAGATTGGATATGAGGAAGAAATTCTTTACTGTAAGGGTGGTGAGGCACTGTCATGCTTTAAGCCATAAATCAGCCACACAGTTTGCTCACTCATTCCCCTCTCTTTCTTTCCCCCCAACTCCTGGAGGGATGGGAAGGAGAATCAAAAGAATGCAACTCCCACAGGTTGAGATAAGAACAGTATAGTAACTAAGGTATAGCACAAACCACTACTGCTACCACCAATAATAATAATGACAAGGGGAGTACAGGGGAAGAGAATGCAACAGCTCACCATGTATACCCAGCCCGAACAAGCAACGAACTCCCCACCTCCTTTCTTGTCTCTGCTCTCTGTTTCTGCATCCTGGGCATGACATGCTGTGGTATGGAAAACCTCTTTGGTCAGTTTGGGTCAGGTGTCCTGTCTCTGCTTCCTCCTGGCTTCTCCTCCTCCCTGGCAGAGCACAAGACTCAGAAAGTCCTTGGCCAGACCAAAACATTCTAAGCAGCAATCAAAACATCGGTGTTATCAGCACTGTTCCCAGGCCGAAAGTCAAAAGCACAGCACTGCACCAGCTACCGAGAAGGAGAAAACTGACTGCTACTGCTGAACTGACAGGCACTGGAATGGGTTGCCCAGGGAAGTTGTGAATGCTCCATTTCTGGCAGTGTTCAAGGCCAGGTTGGACACAGCCTTGGGTGACATGGTTTAGTGTGAGGTGTCCCTGCCCATGGCAGGGGTTGGAACTAGATGGTCTTAAGGTCCTTTACAACCTTAACTATTCTATGATTCTACAAAAATTTTTTTCAAAATAAACTCCTCCAATTTTGTATTTAGCAGGTATGCCTTCATTTTTAAACAGTGAAAATAGTGCCTGCACAGCTATAGTACCTGCTATACACACACTAATTTAACATCTTACAACATTATGGCAAGAAAGTGATGTTCTAAGACAACGTTGTTTAAAGAGGTGAATAAAACCCCCACCAACCACCCTCTTCATGTCCCAGAACTAATTTCCTTCCGGACTTCTGTAGAGAACATAATCATAAAGACAGTTTATTTAATTTCCATATGTGATTCAAATCACATTCATATGATTTCATATTTAATCATAAAGACAGTTTAATAAATAAAAGCTTGAAGTACAGTGACCTGTTTAAAGCAGAATGGAGCTGAATTTTACTTAAACCTGCAGTCAGTCCAGAAGAATTTACTTTAAAGCTCTTTTCAAGCATATATCAAAAAAATTCCCCTCTCTAATATGTTCCAAATAGCACTACAGCTTCTCTCATGTCCTAGCCAGCAGTGCCACAGCAGACCTCTTGACCATTTCACTGCCAAGTAGGACAGAAAATAAGCGTCAAAAAAGTCTGCACACAGGTGCCTGACTTCCTAATAAAGTGCTCCTCTGACCACTTTCATTGATTAGCTGTGTTCATCCACTGCAAAGTACCTGGTTTATTCATCAGTTAATTTTCTTCAATGAATTACACATATCTTCTAATGACAGCAATATCTTATACGTAGAGTGCCTAGGAGCTGAAGTAACTTCTCATTTTTCTTGCTTTCTCAATTCCTGATTTCAATCACTTTCTCAATTCAAACTAAGCTATCAAACTGAAAGAAAAAAATCATCTTCTCTGCATCTGCAGAAGAATCTATAGCAATGAAAGCACATTCAGCACTCCACAAGTTGTAGTTTCTTGTATTTAGCTACAAATTCCTATCAGTTCAATGATGTATAAAAACTTGGTTATAACAGTGGGTTATCTAAGGATTACATTTAAATAACTGCTTAATTTCAGTGGCTAACATTAGGTTCAGGTCTGTACAGGACTGCAATTTCAAATTTAACTGTATTTTAAAAGTATTTGTAATCGTTTTTTTTATTGATTTTTAATCCACTCCTATTTTTTAATATATCCTACTAATACACATCCAACACTACAGAAAGCATAATAAAGATCTGTCAAGTTATAAATAGAAAAACAAAAAAGGCAAACAATAAAGAAATGAAAAAGTTTGAGAAACTACCTGCAAAAGCTGTGTTTTCAGACAAATTAGGCCCACCATGAGGCTAGCATAATCTGAAGGGCCAACAGATCATCCAACAGTTCAAAATTAAAAAAACAGCACTCAGAGAAGGCTCAAGATGCAGAATCCACTTCTACTGCATTCAAAAATAAGAAATTTGGGAAGATTCCTATGACAGAAACTTTCACAGGGGATAGCCAAAGATTTTTTCCCTGAAGTTAAAGCCAAAAGTGGTTACAGGACAGTAGTGACAAAAGAACCCCCAAAACTAAACAAATGCTCCCCTTGCCCCGCGAAAAGTGCAGATGGGATCCACCAAAGAAACTCCAAGATGAAACAACTGACGTATTAAATGCGATGTGTATTGTCATGATTTATAATACATTAGTACCACAGGCCCTGAAGATTACCAAGAGGATCTCATGTTTTACAAAGATCCTGAAAAACCCCCCATCAATTCAGTGATCAAATTAGCCTGGTATCTGTGTGGGGCAAAGCAGTGATCACACAGGAAACTGTGATACACAGGGAGAAGTCAACTAAACTTTTCTGAAAGAAATTCACAGCTCGGTCAAACTCCAGGTCTTTCTAGATTTCCAAAAGCCATTCAGTAAGGTCCCTTGGTAAAGGCTTTTTAAAAGCCCTAATGTGTCTTGGGACGAATCAAAGGACTACACATGAATAACTGGTGAAAAGACAAGAAACAAAGGCTGGTATGTCCCCAGCGGGAGCTCTGTAGAACTGTGGTCAAGCTTGTGCTCTTCAGCATGTTTGTTAAGGTTAAATGAGAGGATGACAACAGTTGTTGATGACACTAAGCAATTCAGAATAGTGAAGACAAGCTCTATCTGCAAACAAATGAAGGAGAAATGCTTACTGCTGAGCAGGCAGTAAAATAGCAGATAATAATGCATATGGTGAAAACAATTCTATTTTTAGATAAGAGATGGACTGTGAGTTGGCCATGACCATGCAGGAATAAGAAGCTGGCATAATGATAGAAAGCCCCATCAAAATGCCAAATCACTGCTCTGCAATGAAGAAAAAGCAACAACAACTGCTAGGAATTACTGGGAACAGAGCACAAGGCTGAAAATATTATGCCAGCATTTTAACTCCTAGCATAAGAGAACAGGAAGGAAAAGGAGACCTAACAATGACAACATTTGTGAAAGGCAACTCAACACAAAGACACTGCCTCCAGTTTGGGGAACCACAGAGCTGTGAATTACTGGAAACGAAGCAAGTCTTCTGGGAAGCAACTACCCTGGTCTTACAACCTTTCTGCTATCAGTCAGTGCTGGAGACAGGATAACAAGCAAGAAGAACCTCCACTCTGATCTGGCATTTTTATCACTTCTCACTTCTTGTCTTTATTTAGAGCTGGAGCCTTAAAAATTACATTGCAACTCTGAATAAAGACAACATATAACAGTGATAGCTTAGTTGGTCCAAGCCAACGCGCACTGAAACGAGGAGAAGGAACCCACAGGAAATGGGTTTAATCCAGAAAACATTAAGAGCTGAAGCTGACCTCCTCTGAGGTCAGAGGCGTGTATCTTGGACTTCAGAGCAGCAGGTAATTTCAGGTGAGTAATTTCGGTACTCCAGAGGCTTTTTTTTTTTTTTTTGTTATTATGAAGAAGTATGATGAACCTGGACAAAGCATAAAGCAAAAGAAATCCAAGCAGAAAATAAAGAAGAATATATTATTATCTCCACAGATATCAACACATTTGAAAACTGGCAAAACTTTATTCATTCTATTTTGACATAAAAATAAGACAACACAATTTGGCGCCAAAAAAAAGGTTAAGCAGTCTCCTTGCCACTGCATGTAGTGAAAACAATAGCACGCTCATCTTCACTGCACACAGTTTAGCTCATGTGGATGTCAGTCTAATGCTTACACATACAACTATCATAACATTTCAAAACCTAGGTAGCATTTTTTGATAATATTTATGTTCGACTAATGGAGGGCTCTTGCTCACATCCAGAGGGGCAGAATATCAACCTAAAACATACTACATAAAAACACACAGAACAGACGTTTATTCTTCCTTCTGAAAAGAAGACTGAAAGAGAAAAGTTTCTGCAAGTTTATGGTAACCTGAAATCTAAGGAAGAAAACATCAGCTCCTTTGGGGGAAAAGGAGTTTGTCTCAGTAAATGTTTAACACACCAGACACATGTTTAGAGCCACTTCAGCAAAAAACAATTTAAGAGGGAATCAGAATTAAGAAATGCAGTCTGTAACAGAAGCATGTATGGACAGAGGTATTTTAGAAAACCTCCTTTAATCTTAAAATGCTTCTAATGAACCAGTAAGGCTGGTTGAAATAGGGAAAATTAATTGGGAAAAACAGTTCAGTAGGATCAAGAGAGACATTCAATCTTTCCTTTTATTTGCTTCAGCAGAGTTCCACTGTGGTGCTCTCACTGCAAGTCTCTCAGGAGCCCTAAGGGCAATAGTTTGTCCATCTGCACAGAAATGAATCTGTCCCAAAATACACTGTCAATGAGTAAGTAAAAGTCTCTGCAGCTGACAGAACCTTGTGACTGCAATTATCAGAGAGCACAGCAAACTTTTTCCATATGCTTTCAAACAAATTTCACAATTGTGTTTCTTTGGTCATAGCCAAAACCCAAATATGCTCCATTATAAGGAATAAAATTAGCATTGCCAATGAAAAGTTAATGCAACCCATTAAGCCCCAATATGTGGATTTTACACAGGATGAACAGTCCTACAGAGATTTCAGTGATTTCCTTCCCACTCTTGTATTGAACAGTCACACAGTAACAGTTACCAGACTTGGAAAAGCATTAATCCTTTTAGGTCTGAACTTGCACGCAAAAAACAGTCACTGCTGCATAAACCAAGTTTGGAACTTAAAAAACAAGTCAATGAACTTAAAAGCTTACTCTTGCAAAATGCTTTACATATAGAAATATAAAAATCTAACTCACTGGAGAGCAGGTCCCCATACATTAAAACAGCCTTTCTGTATGCATGAGTGCTTTCTAAGTGTCATATTGTACTCACATGTTGGACACTTACAGCCATGCAGATATACAACAAAACCAGCGTTTCTCTTTTACATAAAATACAGTATGTTGATACAGACAAAATAAAAAATCAAGGTCCAAGACTTAGCTTTAAATGTCTTTTTCCTTTCAACTGCTCATGACTGTGTCTAAAGTAAGATTTTTAACTTATGTTCTCAGTTAAAACTGAGTGTGCTATTTAGTTGAAACACTAAGAAAAATAATTCCATTCTTTTTGGGTCAGTTGTTTATAAAATTAATTTCGTCATCTTTTTTTCTTGGACACTGATTTGTAATTAAATATTATCTGAAGCAACATGCACATATGAGATTCCCTTCTGAAAAAGTTTCTGTATTGCATATAAAAAAAACCATTTTGGCTGTTCCAAAAGCCAATGTTTAGCATGCAATACTATCCACATACAATATGTAATAACCTTGCTTTTGTCATGTAGTTACAAATGCTCGTCTCCTAACTGTGCAGTTATCTTCATTGTTTTTTCAATCAAGTCTGGAATTCCTAAACACAGCAATATTTTTTCTTTTAACAACCAAGTTCTTTTATTACTTTCCAAAACTCAGTTTACAAGATTTCTAGTCCATTTTTTACCTCCCTTAGTGGCTTCAACAAAGATTAAGGACAATTAATTCTTTCCAAGCTCTCCTCTGGAGCTTGTGCCTGTTACCTCATTTTCTGGCTCTTAGGAAGCAATGTGAGGCAAGACTTTGGTGAAAAATATCACCACAATATTTACATTTCCAAATACTAAGTTCAGTTCCCCAAAAATAGTAATGAACTACATGGCACATGAGACTGAACTTCTTGATCCACCAGACTCTCTTCAGATGTTCATACAACTAAGAAAGGCTTTAAAAAATGTTAATGGAGAGTTTTCCAACTCTCCCAAGCAACAATCCCATCCCAATAACATGGACCCCTCCAACTTTCAGACAGTGCCAGGGTCTTCTTACCCTTGATTTGGTCATCCCTGCTAGCTCTGTTAAGCATCTCTCTTTCACACTCATTCAAACCACAGCACAACACGTAGCACCACATCTTCAGTAAATTGAAAAATAAAAAATTCTTTTCCTTAGCTTCATCATTCAGGCAGACTTATACATCAATTAAATGAAGAACCAGATAATCTTCATTAAAGACCAGATTATGTTTAAGATCAAGGGCTACGCATCATTTGATATTTAAAAGCCACACAAAACTATTTCACTGCTGTAACATAAAAACTTACCCACTTGGCAATTGGACACCCCTGAGAGCTTTTTCCTTCTTTTCCTGTATAAACCACTACCTCTATTCTTACAGCGCTTCCTTTTGCTCCATACCTGCATTAAAATAAAGTTCATGAGTTAGACAAACTGCTGTAGACCATTTTAAAACAGGAAATTTTTTCCAATAAAACAAGAATAACAACTTCATTTTCACGTAACTGAGAACAGAAAGAAGACAAAATATTTATAATGTCAAAAACACTTTTAAATGTAAAATCCTATTTGCAAGAGTGATTTTTGACATCTCTCTTCTGATAACACATTTCTGCCACTAAGGAAACATTACCTGGGAAAGAAAATGTTATCTGCATGTAAATCCTAGTGCACTCAGTCACTAATGTGACCTTTCTGTCCTGTTTGCCACAGCTTCTTTGCATGTCAAACACTAGAAAAGCTAATTCTGCCAGCTGCTGATCGATGTCATTCCTACTGACTTCAACAACACCTAAGAGCACACTGCACTTGAAATTTAACCCTGAAATTGCAAGAGCTCAGGAAAGACATCAGTTTGGAACCTAACTGCTAGTGACCAACCTCATGCACACCTGAACAGGAAAGTGCTTTACAAGTAAGTCCTGTGAAAGTTTAGGGAAACAAAGCTGAACATAGAATTTGCTTTCTCATTGCTGTTGCTCTTTGCTGTTCAGACGGCCAAAAATACTGTGAGCATTCAATGCTGAATTTTCCTTACCTGTTCTCCATTATTTCTCTCACAGCAGCAACACTTGGTCCTGTCCCGAGGTGTGTGTAATATGGGCCTTCATCTTTCTCTATAATTTGCTCTGTAAGCAGGTTGAGAAAGCTAAGTTGTCACATACAAAATTTATTTACACCATTATAAATAAGATTAGAAATAGTTTATAGAAGCATCTTCCAAGTTAAAGCACAATACAGAAAATTTGTCCTTGAAATGCACTGAATAAAGCGTATGACAGATTTTTCTCCTCGGAGGCATCCAAATTAGCTTATACTTGTTTCCTCTTATTAATCTGCTAGCATTTATTCTTTATGTTATAAAGTAGTCCTAATTATAGTAATATTTTGCATTCTTTACAAATCTTCATTACAGGAGCTGTAAGCTAAGTAAGCCCAATATCCTTCTTGCTAGGAAAACATTAATTCATTTTAGACAAAGGAAAATTGAGAGGAAAAACAAGTAACTGACAGTCATACACTACAGAACAGTAAACATAATCCAGGCCTCTTAACTAGCACTCTATTGATTCAGAACATTAAAGCAAAGATAAAACAATTTGACTGTGTACAATTTGTTGTAAAATTTCTGACTTGTCTTTCCATCTGTGCGCTGTGATAGTCTGAAAACACAGCATGTCTAGCACCATTAATCAAGCTGTATTTGCAAAATCCTCAGTACTGAGTTTGGCCTGACATCTCATCCTGCAATGCAAATTATCACATATGCAGCCTCAGTGGAATGCCTTTTTCCTTCTCCTCTCTCCAGTAAAGGCACCCAGTAGCCTTTGACCTAGGCTCTTCAAAGCAAACTGACATTGGTTATCAGGATTAACAGTGACAGTAGCAATACCATCCACAACTATGCCCTGGCACTTACTTAACAACATTTAGGCCACAATGACAAGATACTGGGAAATTTTTACACACCCCAACTCATACAGAAACTAGTGCATAAAAATCTGAATCTGATATACATCAGATAAATTCACACAGAGCACAAGTCAGGAATGACAACAAACAGAAAAACTCATTTTTCTGCTGGTTTTAAATTTAAGTAGAGTACTTAAACCTGCCATTCGCACTACCAAAACCAATAAATTCGTCCATGTTCTGCAGGTCCAAAGAGCACTCAGCCCAAGTTACAGAAAGGGACAAAATAATTTACTCCCATTTCCTAATGGCAAAACACTGATTCATTTGCAACAGTTAAGTAAGTGTCAAGTACACTTCTCACACTAAAGGAAGCGACATAACACACCTCTATCTGAAAGGCACAGGAAAAGTTAGCAAAAAGACTTACCAACACAGTCACAAGTTGGCAATTCAGACTGTCCTTTTTTTGTAGGCGTATCTATTAAATTTTTTGTAGGGGTATCAAGGAACTTCATAGGTGATTCAAGGAAACTGCTGAGTGTGTTTTTTGCTGGAGAGCACCCTGAGTCACTTGTGCTCTGCGGGTGGTCAGTACCCAAACTGGCTGACGTCAGAACAGACACTTCGCCCGCACACTCTGTATTCCTGAGAGCTTCAACAGAACCTGGTACCTGGGCCCCACCACAGGAAACAGGCAGCACCTGTAACTTTGGATCTACTTGTTCGACAGCACCCTGCTGAATATAGGCTTTTTCTTCAGTATGGATTTCATTAGCTCTCAGGTTAGACTGATTGAAAGTTTGAGGCAAAGGATGCATCTGACTGACATTCGCTGTTTGCTGTACCTGAGAATTGCATTTTTCTGTAAACATCTGTAGGCTTTCACTTGGTCTGCTCAATAAGGATGCTGTTTCCGACTGTGAAAGAGCCAGAGTGTTACCGGAGGACAGGTCACTATGTTGGTTACGTGCAACAACTTCATTTTTCAGAGGATCAATGCCTAGTGGCTCACCAGAACCTGCATTTTTGATTTGCTCACTCACCACTTCACAGCCAAATAACACATCTTTTTTTTTCTCTTGAGGTATCTCAGGTAAACATCTATGGAATTTTATCTGCGTTTGTGGGAGAAATAATCTAGTTTTTTCTTGCGATGCTGAATTTTGATTCAGTGGTCTCTGTGTTTTGGTTCTTGGAGTCCTTTTTTCAGACGGAGTCGTTCTGGAGTCCTGTGGCACGGTTTGACCAAGCTTGTGCAGTTTTGATGATATCCAAATGTCCTGTAACTCACTACGCTGGCATGACAATAGCTGTAGCTGGCTTCGATTATTTTGTTGATAGTGTGCTTCTTGAGGCTTCTTTTTGTGTCTTGGTTTCCATGGTACAGCATTTCCTTTTTTATTTGCTGGCTGCTTCTGTTTTAACAGTAAAGAACTATGATTATGCTTAAAAAATACAGATTCTTTTTTCTGCAGCACATCTTGGCTATATTTTGGCTGCCTCTCATGCGATATTAGATTAAGCAGTGATGCCTTTATGTCACTCTTCTGCACAGGATTTGTCTGGTTTGATTCAATTAGTGCTGCTAGCTGAGTTAGTTGTGTAGCTACATCCTCTTCATCCTGGCTGTGAATTCCTCCTTTAATCAAAGAACTAGGTTCCAAGTTGAAATCATTACAAGTTGGGTTTTGCTCTAACTGGCCAAGAGTTTCCAAGTTATTACTTGTTTGCTGGACATCACGTGAAGCACTGCAATATTGTGGAAGGGTGACTGGATCATCAGCATAACTTTTCTTAGTAGTACATCCTGAAAATGATGCTGCATTAGATGTTAAGTCAGATAAAGTTTTGGTACCTTTTGAGGATAACTGTAATTTACACATCTCACCAGCCAGACTGGCAGGCTTTTCACACAAATCAGAAATTGAGCTTTGGCCATTGTATAACACTGACTTATTAGGGAGAGGGTTCTGCGAGTGAGTGCAGTGCGCCAAGAGCTGTTGCTCATTCTGTAAGTAAGCATCTTTGATTTCTTTTAATGCAGAAGATGTGAAGGAGGAGATATCCCTTTTATAACTACACAACAAGTTGGAAGTTGTTTCTTCTGTACGTTCAGTACTTTCAGTTTTAGCTGGTGAAGTTGTTTCTAAAGGGACTTCAGATAACTGTGTTAAAGCTTCAATAGCTACAACCTGCTCTACAGTTAAATTTCTGGTTTTAATCAGGGACAAGAAAGTTGGCTGGAATGAAGAATCCTCATGCTGTGTCTCTGCGTTAGGTACCTTAAAGCCATCCTTCCCTACATGAGCTTCCTCTTCAGGCAGTTGAGGGCAACACAAGCTTTCTTGCAGATCTGAAATGGAATCCGTCTGCAAAACTGACTTATCATAATCCTCAAAGATGCTACAAGTGCAATTTTCCTCTTTCATCAAAACATTTCCTTGTTTTTCTGGGTGAACGCAGCCAACACCAGTCACTAGAGTGTTTACTATGTTACTCAGATTGGTATTGTTTGTCCATTGCATATGTGAGTTGCTTGTCAAATCTGTTCTTTCCCCTACAGACGCTTTTTTCAATGAAGCAACTGCTTCTGGTGGCGAATAATGTAGGGGTTTTATGCCATTTTTGATGGTCTGTGCAAATGAATATTTTGGCTCAGCTAAATGACTGGGAGAGACTGCTCTTTCACTGTCTTCAGTGTTTTTCAAGTGTTCATTGCCTGTTACAGTTCCAGGGATATCTCCATTGACATGGATACTAAAAGATGGCTTCTCATTATGTGCCCACTTCTCTGCTTCTAAGCCTGTCATTCTTTCTTTCTCCTTAGACTGCACATTTTCAATGGGTACTGTTTGGTTTGTTTTCACCCTGTATTTTTCACCATGACCACATATACTGCATTCCATGAGTTCTGGTCTGCGGCCATTTACTGGTTTGTTTTCTAAATTTGCCTATAAAATAATGTAAAAAATATTGTTGTAACAGCTGTTAAAAAACATTAAAAATAAGAAGCATAAGATTTGCAGCAATTAATCCCTACTTTGACAGAGAGAAGAATATCACAATCAAGCACAGGCACAGACACTGGGGGGAAAAAAACAACAAAACAGGAAGTCATAAACCCCCCTGAAGCCTAAAAACCCTGCCTACATTTATAGCTGGTTTTCCCCACTGCTTGGGGGAGAGCAGAGGAAGAAAGTGTGCGCATGTTGTGGTGAGGGGAGACTGAAGAAATGAATGGATGGACATTAGCCTTTGGAATCAGCTCTAAGGATTCAATTTTTAATGAATTTGCATAAGCAGATGAAAGTCTCTCAATGCAGGACTGAAATACAAAGGCTTGTACCAAAATAAGTTTAGTAGTAATTAGGCAGAATTATATCAATTTGGCTAGAGCAAGACACTGATTCAACACTTGGTTGGACACTCATGCAAGAATGGCTTAGTTTCAGGCTTAATTTCAAGTCCTTAAAAAAATGATAAAATCTAAGTTGAAATGGATAGTAAGCCAATTAACATAAGCTCACCTGAACATTATCCCCTAAACACTGTTTAGCTTCTGTATTTAGATGGCAATTTCTAGGTTTCTGAACAGTCTCTCATGTAAGCTATCCTTAACAGTATTCTAGTAACCTCTACATTCTAATATTTGCTTAAATATATTATTCATCTTCACTGATATTACCCAACTCATGGCTGAAACAATGTCTGCCTCTAGACAGAATCAAAATACTGTGTGGTAGAAAGAATATGTATATTAGCATTAATATGGTATGGATATAAACTAAGGATTTACACAATTTAAGTTAAAAAAAAAGCAGGAACTCAGGCAGAAACAGCAATAAAGGCAGGAATCTAATTCTTATTATGTTAAATAAATTTTATTTACATTTTCTTTTACAAAATAATTTTAAGTCACAATAGACAGTGCCAGGACTTAATCTTATTTTAACATCTACAAGTTATTTAAATCATCTGTAGCCATAAGGCCTACTTTAACAAGAAAACCAGTACTGATTTTTAAATCAGAGATAAGCAATTCAACTGATTAATTGGCACACATTGGCAATGTACATCTTAGGAGCTCCCAGAAAATTCACCCAGTTTAATATAAAACATTCAGTTAAATCAGACATGGTTTTATGGTCATTCCAAATAAAGTGCGCGGACTTCTCTGAGAAAACTTGGAAGAACAAATGCAAACTAGATTTATAATTAATCATAAGCATCAAGACGGAATTGGCAGAAACCCCTAGGCAAAACAAGGCATACAGACCCAGCTCCATCCTGAATCCAGTGTCCACCACACAACTGATTCCTGATAAAAAACTAAACTGGGAATCCATATCATGCCCTCAATTATATGAGAGGCATCATAAATTCTCATGGAAATGCTATGTAAAAACATGTCCAGCATAAGTCAAACCTATCAAATTTACATAAAAATACTTCGTTTACTGCTTTTTCAGCGCACTCAGATGCTGACTAACGGCCTGTGAGCATGAAATCCTTCAGATCCTGGTGATTCGCAATCAACGAATGGTCTATAGACCATGGGGTTCACTGAGCAATTTCTAAGGGATCCACAAAAGTGGTTAAGCAGTTCAGTTGTTAGCAAGAGTAAATGCATTATATGGACCACTGCAACCATACCAGAAAATATTTTAAGGGTCCACCACTGAAAAGTTAATTTCCACAAGTTTATACCTGTGCAAAAGCTGAGTTTTAATTACCTTAACTTCACAAAAAAACAGGATATGAAACTGCTCCTTTTTCTTCAGCAAAAGAATATCTAATACCTCTAACAGTCCATAAGTTGTCCCAACCATATAAAATCATTATTAAAAAATTACTTAATTAGACAATTAGGAGGCTAATGAGATAAAAAGCATGCAGATTAAAATAATTTCCCAGCATTTGTACATTTTCAACACGACAACATATTTTTGCCTTTCCTTAATTTCTACAGATGGTGTCAGTCACTATATTAAAAAGAATAAATCTAAGTCTGGTAAACTGAGACCAATGAGAGGTAGGGGGAAGGCGGAAGACTCATATATGATCAGCAGAGATTAAAGATCTGACACAGAGTCCACTGACAGCACCTTGAAGTGCAAAAATGTCATCACACTTCTCTCCACTAAGTTGTTCCTCAATAAAAAACTTTCATCTGTCCTAAAAGCACTGCCATGCTTAAAAACCACTTGGGATATTCTCTAATCTGGCAGTTGTGTACAGGTGCAGTGCTGAGTCCCCATAGGACCCCAGTGATCACAGCAGTAAAGTGGGATAACTTTTAAAATAAAGTTATTCCTCATTCATCATAATTTCCACTAAAATTACTGGAAGCTGCCCACATGCAATGAGGAAGAAAAGAGAACCAGATGATTCATATCACTGGCATGATTTTGTTAATATTAATTTTTTCCATACAAAGAATAAATATTATCACAAAATCAGATTTGATTAAAAAAAAAACCAAACCCTCTCTTTCTTTTGAGCACTATCTTGCCTCTTCTGCTACTGAACTGCAAATGGATCCTAAAATTTACCTTTTCCTTTCCTCTCTTACCAGACTTTTCACTGGAGTTTTCTGTTTAATATGTAAAATTATTGCTTCCCAACATAAAAAGAAATACAAATACACTAGCAGGGGCAGAGTCCATTTGATTCTTCTCCTCAATGTAAGTCTGGCAGACCAAAAGTAATATCTCAGCAAAAACCTCATGAACCTGAATAATCTAGGAGCAATGTATCTTCAGATACTGAATAAGGACTCAAAAAAAGTGAAAACTACAGACAAGGATACCACATTTCCAAGCAACGGTCTTAAAATTCATGGAAGTTAAACATACAAGTCTGATCTGATTGATTTCTAAACCTTTTACACAAGTGTAATGAAAAGCTAAGGAATAAACTGGATCAATAAAAGTTATTTCCTCTCTTCCTCTTTAAGGAGAGCACTACTCTATCTGGAGGCATAAAACAGTAACAGGTCATGCTCAAGCTTAGACTCTGCAGTAGATATTGCTGTTAGGACAGAAATCATGGAGTATAGGCTGCTGTAGCCATTGCAGTGTTACTTAAACTTTAACCAGACAATACCTCTTGTATACACACACATAAAAATTCACTCTGTGAGCACACCTCCAGCACAAAGGAATAGCCAGTTACAACAAATCATTTCATCACTCTGAAACGATCAGACTTTAGTATTAACTCTTCTTCTAACACAAGATGCCTCTGAGGTAATGGCAAAGAGTTCGCCAATTCACAATCAAAACACAATGCTAAAGACATTTTCACATCTTCTGTACAACAGAGAGCAGGACATAGGCTTATGTCTCTTGTTTCAAATCTCTATAGATGGTAACAACACATACTGTAGAAGGACAAAACTGGAATCAATAGCTCCCATAAACAAAAAAATGACAGATAATGCCCAGGCAAACTACTGGTAAAATGTCTGTATGAGACATTAACTTGTGCCAATAACCGGGATGACACAAAAGGCAGTTCTTCCAAGGTCACAACATTCATCAACATAAAAGGACAAGTGGGTGACAGTGCTTGCACTTTGTAACTCTTTTCCATTGCAGTGCAATGGGTAAGTCTGGATCCTGCTGCAGTGTCTGCAGACATGTAGCCATCCCCACATGCCCTTCCACATTGGCACAGAGCTAGCAGCTCTTCAGAAAAACTTTAAAGAAGAACTGGAAAAAAACCCAAATGCACTTGATCTAACATTTGAAGAGAGTGTTTTGTTTATGGTCCAACTGTCAATGCCACTGCTTCACCATGAGATAAAGTACCAGCCAGCTGACCAGCAGCAATTAACCTCTATGCAATTTATTCCTGCTCTCCAGCATCTGCTCCCCTGGACATGAAGAAATCCAGTGCAATGTGGGACTTGCACTGTATAGGACCAACATACAGGAGGTAAGGAGGGATAAGGAGGTAAGATATGGACAGGTCAGGGACAGTGAGACAAAGAGCACGTGTGGAAAAACAGTTGCTTATGTGGAGTGCTATGTACGAAGCTGTGCCCTGGTTAGAACAGAGACAAATGTAAGATGGGATGCTGTGGCAAATGAAAGTCACCTTCTTGAAACAGTCAAGGTTTCTTTCCATTCCAAAATACATGCAGATACAATAAAATAGTTTGTCCTTAAATGTGTAAGACCACACTACCTCGTGTTTGACTACTGGAATGCAGACAACAGCAACGTGCTGGAAGTTGCTGCCTCAGCAGGGTTTCCAAGCAGGTAACCAGCATAGAGAACAGCCAGATAGAGGCCAAGCTGCAAGCTGGGGCATAATCCTATGAACTTCACCAGAGGCACAAAGCAATTACCATCACACTTGCATAACAACCATAGATATGAAACAGTCTCTTAATATACCACACTTCTACAACAACTTAGATTTTCTATCAGACTTTCTGCAGAGAAATAGATTGGGGCCTGTTATTAATGTAATACAGCCTGCATATAGATGTTTTGTTCCTCAAGAGAACAACCTTCACAGATGGCACTGAGAAACTGGACAAGCATTACAGAAACTACTGCAATCAAAGCAAATAATCTCTACTCTTGACAAAATTATGTAGACAAGTTTCAACAGAGAGGACGGTTTACCCAGGAGAACAAGAGTTCCATATCTGGAAATCTGGATAAAGCGACCCGACCTGGGGCAGGAAATCCAGGCTTTCCTGGAGGGATCCTCCTCACTCCCAGCTCCCTGCCCCTGAGTATCAAATCCACCCAGAGACACCAACTGGAGTATCACAGCAGGTACTGTTTCACACTGGATCTCATAAAAGCTGGAAGGTCTGCTCTAGTTGATGGTGTTTTGTTTTTTTTTTTCCTTATCTGTAGCCACAAAAGCAAAGTACATTCTCCAAGCTACAGCTTAGCTTTCTTCTGCCCAGTTTCATCTCCATTTATATTATCTTTGCTACATCCAAACACCAGGCAGCTCTTCTACCAGAACAGGTCCTTATCTTGTCTTTCCATAAAGAATTATGGGCAATAAAGTCTTTACAACTTTGCTCTCTTCGTTTTCTCTCCTCTACTGCTATCTCAGATCTCCTGCCCACCTTGGGTAACAACTTCAGTGAGACCACTCACACAGAAGATCTACAGTCTAGGACCTAACAGATGCACTTACTAACAAAATAAAAAAACCTACAGGACACTAATTCTGGCTCTAAAAGCTTCAAATGGTGATCCCTAGAGAAATGTATTTACTGGATTACTACTTGGAAATAGTCCTTCTCAGCCACAAACTCAAACTGTTTTGTCCTGAGCTCTAAGCTGTGAAAGCTATAAACAGGAGCAAGAAAAAAAAACAGAGTGAAGGATACCTCATTCTCCTACATAGCACCCAAGAAGTGGATGTGTTTAGAAAGAAAAAAATGCAAACATTACAGTACATTTTGCCAAAGAAGCAAACATAGACAAACATCTTGCTTGGTGGTTTTTATTTTGTTTGGGTTCGGGGTTTGTTTTGTTTTCTACTGGTGTTTTGAATTATTCAAGTATTTGTCTTCAACATTGAAACTGAGCACTCAAAGAGACACTGGCAGCTCTGGAAAATATAGCACTCAATTAACTCACAAAAGAAAAATGATACAATCAGCAGCAATATGTATTCCCTAATACAACCTTTGCCTAATGCACTTTAGCTCAAAGCAGAGATGAAAAAAAAATCAGTCTTTGAATTTATCCACCCTAGCTAATGTCTCTTGTGGTCTACTCATTTATGAAACCATCCTCACATTACAAAAGCCTTGCCTGGCCCTTAACTGTAAATGGAGAATCATCACAGTGTTCATAACAGGGTCTTCAGGGAGCAGATCACACATAACATTTTTATCAATGATCTGAAAGAAAAGTGAAATTAATACTGATAGAAAAACAGCAAATAATTAAAAGATCAGTCATGATACCTCCCAAAGTAACTGGCAAGCCAGCTAAAAGCACGCATTTCAATACAGCTAAAGGTAAAGTGTATCCAGCAACAAAGACATGGGACTGTATTTACAAAATGCAGGTTTCTATCCTATAAAGCAACGCCTTTAAGGAGGACATTAACATGATCAATGATCAACTGCACAGTGACTACAGAAATTCCTATGGGAACTTCATGGGCAAAAGCGTTAGTGAGATGATTTGGTGCATAAAAGACAATGCTATTACGAAAAGATAAGCTACTTTCTATCCTGTACTTTGCACTTCTGCACCTGCTAGTGGAATAAAGCATCCAGGTCTGGCATATCCAGTACAAAAAAAGACTGATATGCTGGAGAGGGTTTAGAGGACCCCAAGAATGGCAAAGGATGGAAACATCTTGAAGTGAAAGCTTCATGTTCACTCTCTACAATCTACCAAAGAAAAAGAGAATTGAAAAGCCATGAACTGCAGATAAGTCTACGTGGAAAAAAAACAGATAAAAGAAGGGTCCTTCTTCTAGAAGACAAAAGTATAACAAGACTCAATAACTTTAAGTCAAAGTCAGGGAAGTCTAGCCTTGAACTATGGTACACGTTTTTGCAAAGGGACAGAGAAAGAGTAAAGAAACTTCTAAGCATCCTGTTAGGTGGTTTTGATGCATGTTTTTATCCATGGGAATTTTCAAATTCAAGCTGAGTTATTTTTAAAACATGATGCTTAATTTAAATAAATTGATACAGTCTTACGACCTCTCAGCACAAGAACATCCCATCTCAGTGATCTTGCTTAGGTTTACCATACGTGACCTGAACTGACACAAGTTAATTTTTCTTTGATTTCAATGCAGTAAAGATCTGAACTGCTAAGAACACAACCTTCCAGTTCCTAGAACCTAAACAGGAAGATACTCGGCTCCTTAATTTAGGACCCAGTTTAAGCACCTAGCCATCTGTTGTACAACCTATTACATGATTTACAAGTTGCTACATGCCAGTAGCTGCTCTCAGACCAGATCTGCTAAGGACATACAACACAGTAAGCTAACAATGCTAACCCACTCTCACACACATTAATCCCATTTTCCCCATTCACTTTGAAATATCATCACAGGTCCCAAATACACTTTGCAACAAGTCACATAGAGGTCTTCTCCAAATTCAAACATCTATATTATGGGTATATTCTAGCCTGGTTTCACAGGTGATGAGGGGCCACAAGACTAAAAGGAATACCTAATACACTTCAGCAATAGAAAAGTCAGTGACAGGATATGTCAGAGGAACAGCTAAAAGTAATTCAGATAAAAGAAAAAAAATACTAATGCTGGTCACTTAAGCCACCAAGCTACAAGGCTGAGCACTATTCAGGATTGTGCATGCATGTTTTGATATTCTTATGAGGAAAAGAAGCTAAAAATCGGCAAATTATGTTTCTCTTCTGGCTCAATCAAGCTAGCACACCTATGGTTTTGAATAAAGCTAAAATGGAATCTACATTGCATGTAACTTCTGCTTTCTCTTTACAGGAGTGCCAGCTTTCTCTCACATACTGGAATAACAGCAATGTTGCTCTGGGGCATCACTGCAACAGTGGTGTCTGCGTTGCAGAATTTAGACAGTGATTATCCATCACAAAAGTAAATGCCTTTTTTTATTTTAGTTTTTTCTGGGTTTGGGGTTGGGTTTTTTTTTTACATTTACATGTTTTAAGGTACAGAAAACCTCTCTCTTATTCACAAGTTCAGCAAAACCTTTATTTTAGGAAAATTAAATGTAGAGCCAAATTTTACACCACAGCATCAATTAAATTATAACACAATACAGACAACACCAACAAAACACTGACTGAGAAAGAAATTCACAGTCAAGTATCAAAACACAAACCAGTCAATTTTAAATCAGCCTTGAATAATCCTAATATTTCTAAAGGCTGAATATTAAAGCTGTTAGGACAACAAGGACAGCCAAATACATTATATACATTAATTTTATGTAAGTTAATGAAAGGTGATTATTATTTGCTCCTTATGTACAATTCCTGTTTTCTTGATGCTGGTTAGGTTTCAGGTATTTGACATCAAAAAACAAAACATCTTTCTAAGAACTTATGGATTCTTTTTACCTCTGAAATGGAACTTACTTCAGCAGGATTTAAATCTTTTGGTCTCTACACAGGCAAGGCTCCTAGTAATGTCAATGGTAAAGTTTGCTGCAGCAGTATGTGCTAAATTAACTTTCTCGTACTTAGTAACACTACAAAAAAATTCAGTACAACTTCACAGAAAGAAAAAAAATAAATCACAGAAATTAAAATCTGCTGCTGCACAAATGCATTCAGGCCTTCTCACTGTTTTTTTCCTACATCAGTTAAAAGCCACAAACAAAGTTGCCTAGCAATATGGTATCAGATTCTAAACACATAGTGCGTATTGTCAAAGCGTTTTCTAGATATCTACCTAGAAATGCATGTACAAACAGCAAACAGACAACACATTTCTGGAATTTGCAAAGCCATTTCAATTATTTCAATGCCTACATTACAAACAACAAGTACAAGCATTAATAAAGCTGATAATTCAGTAGCAAATACAAGTAACATCAAAACAACACACCTGAAAAAGGAAGCCAGAGTTTACTCTGTAATGCTGAAGTTCAGTTAATAAGATTTAAACAATGTATCAATATACTCATGCAACTGGCCTTCATCTACACATGTAGCTTGCCCCTCCCTACAAACTACATCGCTTTTAGTGATTATTTTACAACATTTTTGGTCACAAACACATTTTCTACCTTTTTAAGAGGCTCCTTCTCTAAATCCACTGAAGTGGAAGTCCCAACACTGCACTAAAACACAGTGACAACAAGATCTACATACCGGTATTCAAAATATGCAACCCCCCTCCAAAATCACTCTAATCATTAGGTTTGCCCTGTCCTCAACTCTTCCCAGACTCATTATGCCTGTGCCTCCTCCATCCCCCAAGGAGCAGCACTATCCTCACAATTGCTCATCTAACAAATGAGTAGAACCAGAAAACCCTACTTCTCTCGGTCCTCCTCCCAAAGGACAGTGCCCCTTTCTTCTCTCAACAATATGGGAAGCGGGCTGTGCGGACAAAGAGTAGCATGATGGTGCTACTGAGCAAGCATGGCATGGGTCCTGAAAAGGAGGCAAATGGGAGAGGGAGCACCTCTGAAGTGCTCTGCAGGAGTAGGAGGGCAAGGGAAGGAGAGTATCTCTGCATTCTATCCACCTCACTGCACCACAGGGGAAAGTCCTCAAGGGACAGGCTTCAACTCCCCCAGAAACTTGCTGGAAAAATTAAGAATTAGAAAATTACTAGAGTAAGATGAATGATTTACAGACAATTTACAAAGGCATTCTTTGTTTGGACTCAATTAAAAAAAAGTCTACATACTTGAGTAGTCTTAGCAATACTATACAAACAAAATACGGAATTGCTTCATGTGTTCATGAGTGCATTCATGTGAAAGTCCTGGAAAAGCTGCACATGCAAATGTGCTACTAAATTACAACCATAATCATGCCTGCTCACATTGAGTGAGGTGCATGAGCTTATCAAGAGTGAAAATAAAACTGACCCCAGTTAGACAGACACATATCCAGCTTTAAAAAGCACAAGATTTTTTTTTTCCCAAAAAATGATATCTAGATTTTTATTTTTTTAACTAAATTAACAGCTAAGTTAGTAATGGACCTTATTCTAAAAAATAAATGTTAACTAATTTGTGTAGACCACTCACATACCAAAAAGTAAGCTCCCTATAAAAAAAACGGACCAAGAAGGCACATAAGAAATAATCAGACACTTTCAACCAGTACACAAAGCAATTTTAATTGGTATTTATTGAAGGAATATGTTTCAAGGTTATAGTGTCCCTTTAAAAAACAGAAAGAATAAGGTCAGTATTTTCTGGACAACATCCTTTCCAATATGTATTACACCATTCTGTCTTCCTCCTCTGTAAAATTCCACTCCAGTGCAATTCCATCCGTTGACTTGCTTGTATCTTATTTTTTAAAGGGGGGAAAAAAAGTAGTAAGATTTAATTTCTTCCAGCTAAATATTCTTGCAGATATTTTGCACCAAAAACATACCATAATTTAGAGTATATGTTCAAAATCAGTTCAATCCATGCTCACTTAAAGCATTATCATAAATGCATCAACTTGACAAAAAAGGTGCAATTTTAATCTCTTTAAGCAGCAAAACCAAGACTGCATCATAAATATGGTAACAGCAGGTCTGCTGAACCAGCTTCATATTTTAAAGTTAGTTTTGATTAAGAAAGACTATGTTTTGTATGGAAAGAGAAAAATTAAGAGAGTGCTCAAGTATATATTTGCAGCTTCGGTGGAAATGAAACTTTTACTGGTTCCTAATAAAATGTTTACAAACAAACCAAAAATTCTAGGTACTGAGTTTCTGGCTTTTGGCTTTACTTAAATTGAACAGGTTTTACACAGTTCAGCAGGTGTTGTTTGCACTTCTCAGTCGAACACAGGATAACCATCATAGTGTTTTTGCATAAACACACAAACAGAATCAGCCAGAGAACAAAGAATGTGCATGCAGTTATAATACTGACTTAGCACTACATATATTACTCTGGATCTCTTTCACAGTCTCTTCCTCCCCTTTTTTTAACTTTTCCTTTTTTTTTTTTTTTTTGGTTTAAATCTCCACCAGCACAGCAAACACCCACAGCCATCCAAATAGTAGCCTTGGCTCCTCAGAACCTAGTAGAAAGACCACGGACTGTACTTTTTCACCAGCTGTATCTTGATCTGCATGAGGTTTCATTACTTTTGCTACTGCTGTCTATCTTTCACAAACGTAGATTTCCCTGACAATTATGATGCCATGTTCAACTGTTCAGTTCCTCTGAGCTCTATGTTAATAAAATTGCACAATAGCAAACATTTCCCTGCTTTTAAAGAGAGGTGCATTGCACTCCCCAGATTGAGTAAGAACATTTAAGTAGCTAAAAAGAAAATTATAGTAGGTGAAGCAGGGTGTACAATATGTCTTTTGAAATGCAGATGAATGAATTTTTAAATACGTGTCTCTTCTACGTAGGACTTTCCACTATCAGGAATAAAACTGAAGTGTCTGCTTAACTGGGGATAAGACACAGTATAAACAGTAAGAAAAAGCATAGGTATATTTCTTCCTTAGTATCCATTACTATGCACTCACAAGGACTCTTTCTTCAGTGAGGATTTGCCTAAATGTGATGAATATTTCAGATGTTCTTCCAAAATAAACATGGAGAGCTTAATACAGTATTTATGGCACAGAAGAATTTCCTAAATGACTCCTCCAATAACCAGAAAGAAGCATTAAAACACAAGCATGGAAAATGATATATAGTAAACAAAAGGTACAGTACAATGCAGCATGTATCACTTTTAATGTTTGTATCTGTCCAACCTGTTTTCAACAGTAAAGCACTGCTTATTTTCATCTTGTACAGAAGAATTTGTAAATATGTTGGTCCTAAGAAGCACAATTAGAGGGCACTAGCCCTCCAAGTAAACAAATGTGCATCTATAAAAACTTAGGAGGATTAGAAAGATGCTCACTCTGTGTATTATTTGAAGAAAGTACAACAAATCCTCCTTTTAAAAGTTTACAATACTATTTGAATAAAATACAAAGAAAAAAAAAGTAAATATTCTATTAAAATTTTAAAAGTGTCACTGGTCAGTTACCCTCAATCATTACTGATTATTAATCAAATGTTGAAATTATAATTTAATAGACACAAAAATACCACTTTACATGACAATCCCACCAATAACAGAAGCCAAGTTTAAGAGTCACATCTCAGAACATTATATTTATAAAAATGCCCTTGTAAAGAAGTCTGCAAATTATGTAGCTTTTTCCAAGTTTACTGCAGCCATCAGAGAGCTGCGACTTAACTTAAGATGATCAATCCCTCTTCTCCCCTCCAAAACCAAAGGACAACTCCACGAACCCCAACCTACACATTTCATAAGATACCTTCAGGCATACCATGCCTTACTTGGCGGATGCAAGTGAACAAACTCTTAGGAAATACACTTCAGCACCAGAAAACAAAGACAAATACTAGCAAGCACAAAGAACAGTACCTAACACAAAGAGGAAACACTGCAAAATCAATTCAGCAATGGGAAAGTTAAACCATAAATAAACACAAGTCCAATGACTAACATTCAATACTATGCATACACACACAAAACCAGGCAAGCCTTTCCCTTTAAGAGACAAGGAAACAACACTCTTCAAGAAGGCTTTTTGGAAAGGGGGGAAATGAAAGCGCTATAGAATCATAGGAACCTGCTCTGCCATCAAATTAGAAACAGTGGCAAAATGAACTCAAAGACAAAAAAGTGAAGGCTCAACTATGAGCCCCTACTGTAGACAGATGCCCAATACACCATAGCTACCTATCACCAAAATCAAAATATTACTCTTCGACAGAACAGGTGACATACTTTACAAAGCTGAAGGACTCATTTACAATCAGTTCTTATTTTGCACACTATTATCAACAGCACAAAACATAGGATGAACAAATGCTAAATTTTTAAGTATACGTGTGCATAAAATTCATACTTAAAAGCACACCCATGACATACTGAAAGATGCTAAAATTTTAATGGATTCATTTATTTAACGCAAGAAATAAAACCACGTGCTAGTGTTGTACAATCACAATTACTGTTAGCATAATACATGGGGAGATGGCTTGCACAACTACTACCACATGAAAAGACAGACAATCTTGAAGCCGGACATACTTGCGAGTCACATAAGGTTATCTGCTCCTTGTTCCACCTTAACTTAGCTTTATCTTACAAATTCACACATCCTTTAAGTTTCTGTAATGTGTGATAGTGATGACAGAACTGATAATTGGGATGTTTTCAAATATAATTACACTACAGACACTCAGCATTGTCAAATCCACCATGTCCAGTAACTTCTGAAATTTTAATGTACTGAAACAACTCTATCTTATATTACGTTCATCTGATGTAAGACAACAGCTCTACAAATCTTAACAACATGTATTTTTTCTCATTTTCCTTAGTTTCATCTTATACATACCATCCATCTTACTTGCAGCATCCATTCTCCAGAATGTTAGTTTGCAATAACAGAATTAGTGACTTATTTCTATTCAAAATATTCTACAGACTAATGGAAAGATGCAACATCAATGTGCTACTTGTTACTTTTTTAACCCTACATTAGCCATGAGTGTAGCAGGTCTACATTTTGTTATAAAAACTAAAACATTTCCATTTGAATGGCCAATCTTTTGTTGTCACGAAAGATAGCCATCTTTAAAATCTTGAAGAAATGTGTTGCCAAGTGAGACTGAAGGCTGATACAAGTTCACAGAATCTTCAGTCTCACTTAAGGCTTTCTAAAGTTTAAAGAAAAAAAGGAAATCAAAGCTACAGTAACATAAGCATAAAATGTCTCTTGTTAATTTGGTTTACACTGTAACATTGCCTTCTTACACTGAATTTCAGATGCCATAAAACTGTATACTAAACACCCCACCAAGATACAACTGTTACCTTTGGAAGTATGAAACTAGGAATAGAGGAAATTAAGTGGATCTTCAGTGCAATGGAAAGGAAACTTTTGGTCTGCAGACTTGTGAAGAAAGAGTCAAATATGTACACAACATGCTTGGAAAGAAAGAGGAAAAAGAAAAAAAAAAAAAAGAACATATTCCGTGCTTTTAAAATTAGCTAATCTCCTGAAGAGCTGGAAAGCGCCACTTCCCATAAATTAACCCTTTGGTTTCCTAATTTATATGACAAGAAAAATGCCGCTTAAAAATGGGACGGGAGAAATATTAAAGCAATTATTGGTTACCTTTAAAACTCTTTGCTTCCTCCTCTGAGGCCTTTTGTTTTCAGTTAGAACCTAAAAAAACATCAAATTGCAGAGTAAGTTGTGGTCACAAAGGCACCTCCGATTTTATTATCAAACTGTAATATTGCTTATTATATACCCAGAATGCTTTACATGCGGCACTTTGGAGGGCTGACGGAGGCTCTTACGCGGCCCCTCCACCGCCACAGCCGCAGACGGCCGAGGGGAGAGGCCCCGCCGCCGCCCCCCCGGGGGGACCGAGAGCCGGTGAATCCCCACCGAGG